>JAOYMZ010054678.1:0-13623 GCA_025802335.1 Pinguicula primuliflora
CACAACAAAGACATAGTAAAGGATGAGATAGCTTGACATTTAGAATGAAGATTCGAATTAAAACATGGAGTTTAGGCGCAATTGAAACTTGAATCTAAATAAACTTAGCTCATGCTATAATCATGAGCTAATATAACCGATAAATAACAAGAAAAACAACCGATGGCAGCCACAGAAGTTGCTGATGCAGTCTGCTTCCCCTGCCTCCTTTGGTTTCCTCCGATGATGATGGAAAATCTGGTATCGCCTCTCTTCAGATAAAATTCGATTCCCTGGTTCAAAGTGAAGCTATTCTAATGTGTAAGCCCTAGAAGGAGTGAGTTTACCCCCAAGTCCCTCGGATATGTGCTGAGAAACAGAAATGTTGAAGGGTATCAGTGTCTTTCTCAGTCACAGGTGCACTGATTACTCATATTGCATCTAGAATGTTCTCTTCAAGGGCTCAAATGGTAATACAGCCTGAATGTAACTTGAAGAGGGATGACTGATGTACGTTGTGGCGAAATCTCAAATTTATCCCTGCAGTTGTTTAGGAGTTGTGCACCAATATGTGAACTGATGTGTAATTGACTGCACTTCAGCTACCAGAATCAGCATTTTCCTGTATATCTTCTTGTGGTGGCTGATTCTGGCTGTGACTCCTCATGACATTTGTAGCACACTTCTTGACCTATCTCGTGGTAAAGTTTCAGATTTATCCTCACAGCCAAGTGAGAGATATGCACCGAGCAAGGTCACTGCAGTAATCCCTCAATCTTTGCCAAAAATGACAAGGTTGCTTTTTCACCAACTTTTGTATGCTTCTCCTTTCGGCAAATGATCTCCTCCTTGATGTTGTGGCTTGATCAGGTGCACTTGTGCCATCCCAGGTTGTATCACACGTTAATACATTATTTGGAGCTTCAAAATGTATACATACAAGCAGCCTAGGTCCGGTTTTCAACTTTGGACAACAACTCTTCAATTCTGCCTGCATCTGGATGATTTTCTGATCTAGAATTGTGTTGCAGCTACATAGAACTCGTCCTAGATGGTTGTTGGTTGTGCCTTGATTATATTTAGCATTTGGGAGCTCCAAGGATGGATGAGAGGTGGTAGATTGCTCCTCCTTGGCAGAAACTGATCTGATTTGCTCCCTGATGCAGAATTGTGAGTTTGTTGCATATCAGTTCATCTCTGCTGCTGTTTGGCTTCTGAATTAGGTTGCACACTTGTATAAAATAGTTTGCTTCATCCCAAGGTGTGCATAGATGGTCCATGATGTCCAGGAGCTCAGAAGGTGACCAAGATTAGTCACTTTGGCACTCAACCGTGGCATTGTTTTGTTTCTGATCTGGTTCTGCACAGAATGCATCTGAAATACAGGAAATCCATCATAAAACCTGTGATTCACACCAGGTTTATGAAAATAGGCTTTTGTCCTGCATTTATACAATTAAGCACGAAATGAGGTGCAAAATAGATGTTTAGGTAAATAAATCAACGAAAAGTACAAGTGAAATGAGCCTAAAAATGCATATGAAATACGCTCATCACCCCTCCACACTTAAACCATGCTTGTCCTCAAGCATAAACTAAACCTAAACTCCAGAAATGAGATGATATAGATCTCATATGCATGAATGTATAAAATGATCAGAATGAGAGAGAAAAAGACATGCACATAATAGGTGAGTGGTTTTCGGTTTGTATCAGCTTGGTTCAAGCAAAGAATTACACTCATCTGACATTTGTGCATTATTTACTGTCAAGGCCATGGAACAAAGACTCGAATTAAGGTTCAAGGACTTAGAGAAACCAGGTTTGGAGAAGGGAAAGGTTGCTGCACAACAGTTTGGACATGGTTTCCTAAACAGCTTCACATGTGTCCCTTCTTGCTTATTTTCTGCTTTCTCTAGAGGTATATCGAATTCCTCATCATCAATCCACTATCGTAGTGCATGAGTCCTTGAAAAATCCTCAGGTTAAGCCTCAACTCCATCTCTCTCTTTCTTTAGGGGATTGTGTTTAAGTGAAAGGCTTCTCTCATGATGGAGTTGGAAAGAAATCAATGACCTCTCACTTTTGGCTTACAAAAATTGTGGACAGTCTCTTGCTGTCCATCCTGGGTGAAAGATTATAGCAAGCACTTGTCTCTAACCCCTCCTCTTTTCTTCTTTTTCCCAGCTGGTATTTCTTCTTCAGAAAATTTCTGCTCAACTGGTTTCTATGCAACAGTTTTTAGTTTGTTGCAGAACTGCATCCGGGAGGTCTTCTAGATTTGCTCCAGGCCTCCTCTGATTTTGGATGCTTGGTAAGGGACTCCGTTTGATCTTCTTTAGGGTGCTGGTGACTTCTTTAAATTTTTTTTGGATTCAGCACCTCTTCTTTTTTAAACATCTCTTGTGTGCATCACATTTGAATTCTGGTTTTTGAATCAGTTCTGTCTTCTTGTATTTTTCTGATCAGCTGCTCTCTTTGATTTGGGGTTAGGACGATCACTAAATCCACAAACTCAGGACAGACCAGATTCTGCTTCACTCCCTTCCCTCAAGCAAAAGATAAGAACACTGGTCCTCGGAAAACCCTTAGCCTCCAATGTCTCTCTCTAACGCTCCAACATAACATTGACCTCCTCATTCGTCTCAGCCACTAAGGCAATATCGTCTGCGAACAACATACACCATGATTCTTCATATTGTAGATCCTGAGAGAGTACATCTATAATTACTGTAAAAAGAAACGAATTCAGCACTAACCCTTAATGCAATCGTATATCCACTAAAAAAATACTTTGTTTCTCCACTGGGGTCCGCACACTAGTCTTCGCATCCTCATACAGATCTTGTATATCCCTCACATACATCCATGAGACCTTCTTGGTTTCCAAACATTCCCAAATAACCTCTCGTGGTATAGTGTTGTATGCCTTCTCTAGGCTTATAAAGACCATATAGAGATTTCGTTTACGTTCCCAACATTTCTCCATTAGTCGTCTGAGGAAATGGATTGCTTCTATCATCGACTTCTCCAGCATAAAACCAAATTGGTTCTCCTTCACTTGTACTTCTCCCCGTAGTCAAAGCTCAATAACTCTCTTCCACAATAAACATTCTCAAATAACCTCTCGTGGTATAGTGTCATATGCCTTCTTTAGGCCTATAAAGACCATATAGAGATTTCGTTTACGTGCCCAATATTTCTCCATTAGTCGTCTTTGGACATGGATTTCTTCCATCATCGACCTCTCCGGTATAAAACCAAATTGGTTCTCCTTCACTTGTACTTCTCCCTGTAGTCTAAGTTCAATAACTCTTTCCCACAATTTCATAGTGTGACTTGGGAGTTTAATACCCCGATAATTGGCACATTGTTGCACATCCCCTTTGTTCTTATAGAGTGGAATTACTATGCTACTTCACCACTCCTATGACATATTTTCTGTCGTCAGGATAATGTTAAAAAGAGTCGTTAGCTACTTAACTCCTATGTTTCCTAAATACTTCCACACTTCAATCGGTATGTTGTCCATCCCTACTGCTTTAGCTCCTTCCATCTTACTGAGGGCTCCCTTTATCTTCTCTGTCCATATATGTCTAACCACACACTGATTTATGGGTCGGTGCACCTTCTCATCCCCTACACAGCTACTATATTCATGTGTCTCGTTAAATAATTTACTAAAGTATTGTTCCCACCAAGAGAGAGCTGAGATGGCATGTGAATTTTCATGTAGTGATGGATCTTAGAAAGTATCAGAACATTATATGTGAATGTGTGGTTTTCTTGCACACTCAATGTGTGTGATTTTCACACACTATCCCGCGCAACATCACGTGCAGATTGTAGCTTTTGGACGGTGACCAGATGGTCGTCGCCATTGTGCCAACCACAAGGCCGATGTCAGCACTACCATATCCCGCTCAATGGGTGAAGATCGTTTTGCATTCTCCAGAACCTTAATGGTGCAGAACTATAGACCGTGAATTTCAAATTGCAAATCATTTTTTGTCTCTACGAGCATCCTCTCCTGTAAACTAGATAGGAGGCCTGGGAATAGCAGTATCAGGAGTAATTCCGGTGTCTGGATCGCAAAATCATGAGGTCTCCAATCAAGTAGTTGAGAAAAATGGTGATTCCTAGAAAATTGCAGAGACTCAAGGAAAATTGAGTGAAGGCAATGATCCAGGTTAATCTTCTTCTAATGTAGTCCGCAAACTCCTTGCGTACATTGAAAAAATTCGAACAAGTTCAATTTCCATGTATGTGTCGAATTTCCTTATGAACTGGAAATCACAGGATGTGTGGGAATTTTTTGATACATATGCTCAAGTATGTGATGTATTCCTTCCAAAGCACAAAGGAAGGAGATACAGATGTGTGCGATTTATCAGGAACACAAATTTGGATGAAATAATTAGGAAGGTGAATGGTATATATTTTGAAAAATCTCGATTCTTTGTGAATAGAGCAAAATCCACCTCTGAGAATGAAGAAATGACCAGCAGTTCGTATTATAGTGCAAGACATTCGATAATGTTGTGGTCAAATGGGACGAATGTAGACGGGTATGGAATCTATGGTAGTGATGGAGTTCTCTCCAACTATTGAGGAATCCTCCTGGTCGGATAGCTGCCTAGTTTGTTTCCCATCTTCTATCCTTGATATTACAGCTATTGGGAAGATTATGGTTCAACAAGGATATTTAGGTAGTTCTGCAGTTCGTTTAGAAGGCAGAGAGGTGCTGCTGAGTGAGAAATAATGAGGATCAGCTGCGCATGCTGATTGATGTGAATACTGCAGAGAATTTATGTGTTCATAACCTACAAATTTTGAAGTATATAGATGGGATATTGGTGAGACCGGCTTAGGTGAGAGTGAAGGGTGAACCCTTGCACTGTTGGTACTCCAAATTTTTTGCAGAAGCCTGTTCTTACATTGAAGCAGTAATTCAAGTGGATGAAAAAAACAATTTACAAAATTGAGACGCTGTTTGGCTGTGTTTTCATTCTGACTGTCTTAAATTTGCAGATTAACGATGTGTTGAAGGTTTAGATACACCTGGATCATTTATGGTGAGAATTGATGAAGAACTGAAGGCAAACAAAATGGTTTGGAGATCTGCTGGTAACGAGAGTAATCCATACGTAAGAGATATAGCTGAATGACAAGTTCTATAGCTAGAGGGTCTTAATGTAACCAAGAAGGTTTGGAGACATACAGAGAGAAAAAGATTAGCACAGCAATGAGTGATCTAGCCGAAAGTCCGACTCTGCAACTAGATGAATCAATAGCAATAGCTTCTATGGAAATGGGAATGTCTGCAGCTCCACAACTAGCAGCGGCAGACATTCCGCTCCTGCCCCAGCAAGGCGCAATTGTTCTTCCTACAGAGGATGAAGATGTTATACCTGAAGAGAAGGGGCAATTTTCAATATCTGTTAAGCCAATATCAGGACTTGATACTGCTATTGCAGCAGTATCAGTTGTAGATCCTACAAAGACTGGGATTTGTTTAATCTCTGTTGAGCAAGTTTCAGAACATAATGATAATATTGTAGCTGCAGAAGCTCCTAATATTGGAGCAAAATACTCGAATTCTAATAGTGATATTGCAGCAGCTGTAGCTGAGCTCCACAAAGGTCCTGTAGAATGTATTGGTAGCTCAGAAGCGGATAAAAATGTGGTAAGGGATACAAGCAATGGAGGTGAACAGTTTGCAAAAGTTCCCGTGGTTTTGAACATAGAGGTTGTACACAGTGCTGCTGATCAGGCCTCACGAGATGTCGCTGGTCCTGCTGCTCAAGATGACACAGTGTTTCCCCCTGCTGATCAGGATGAGCCAAACGTTGGTATAGGTTTGGGGTCGGCTACAAATTGCTCAGAAACAGAAGACACCGAATTAGAACAAATCTTCGAATAATTTGGAGAACAGGCACTTGATAAAGATGAGCATCAGGAACAAATCTCCACGATGAAAACAACCCTGAGTCGCAGGAGCTGTGCGGATATGACTGAGGACGAAGAAATGGACTATGCAATCAGTTCAGGAGTTCATTCAGGATCCTTGGCTCCTACAACTGAACGTATTCAGTTTGCAGCATCAGAACTCCAAGTAGCAGCAACAGAACAGAGAGCAGGGGCTAATCAAAAGGTAGATGTTCAGTAGCTTCCAGCCTGTGCTGTTCCAGAATAAGCCTCTATGAAGGCTTTTCCATCTGCTGTTCAGGTGCCACAAGCTACTACAGAATGACAGGAATACAATCGATCAAAAGGTGGAAGTTTATACGTTGAGATTCGACCTCCAGATGGTGAGATGTTTAGCTTGAACGAAAAGGAAAGAACTGAAGAATTTGCTACAGACGATGAACAAACAGCAGAGTATTTTGATAAAGAGAAAAGGTTGACAATACTTGATCCTATGGCTCCTCCATACATTTCGAAGTATTCGTGTTCCACCGTGACAGTTCCAGATGTAAAGTTGGTCCCTTCCTTGGCCAGGCACATAGAACAACCTCTTCCCCCATCTCCGACATGGCTGCTTTACACCTGCAAGAGTTACCCCAAGAAGTCAAAGCAAAAAAAAATTCTCCCTCTGAACCTTCGTCGAAGTTACTGAATAAAATACCGAGATGCCACTCAGTACTCAGATGAATACTTGAGTTATATGAGGAGTACATATCCATAGTGGGATGAATTCTTGAGACATGGGAGATAGCTTGTCTTTTCTCGACTAGAAATCTTATGTAATATGTAAGCATATGGAGTTTTTGGAATAAAACAAGATTTTTTAAGGAAAAAAATGTGATCAATCTATCCTGGGTAAATGTGGTAGTCGTTCAAATGTTGTGTCCAATTCTCTCAAGTACTAGTGGTTGGAGAACCGGTAGGTAGACAATTAGATGAAAGTAGGTAAGAATAATGAACTCAATCTCATAATTCAAGAAAATATATTTTAGTATATAGATATGTCGTGGTTCCCATTCCCCGTTGATCTTCCTAACATCCATTCTGACCGTTTATCCGATGTGAATCTTCAATACTGCCTTTGACTTCAGTACATTAACCAATTATTTTTATTTAAAAAATTCACTGAAACATATTATAATAATGAATAATCCAGCTTTCTTAGATTATATATAACAAATATAACCACAATAAAGAAAGACACCTTGTTATAATATTCCCAATTATCAATAGAATAGGATGATGCTGTCAGAATTTGTTAGAATTTTGGGACATGACCTGTTATATTACTAACCTTAATATGTGTCTTACTTATTTTAGTTATCAGTGCATGTTCCGAACATATTTATAAGCCGAATGATATTAAAATTATCGAGTCTAAGCTTTAATGCTTAAATGACTTGTTGAATTGTCAACCAGGCTATGAACTTTCGTAGTTTGGAGGTTGAAATTCATTTACGGGGAACCTTGCCTATCTGACTACAACCTTCAGATTTTATGGTTTACTACTTCGGGTTGTGAACTTGTGAGTTAAATCCTTGTCTTAGATATGTGATGGGCCTCATTTCTGATTTGGGCTATTGAGTGCTGGGGTTCATAGGTTCATGTATGAACGTATTATTTTTATTTTTTTTTGAAAATTCACTGAAACATATTATAATAATGAATAATCCCACTTTCTTAGATTATATATAATAAATGTGAAATTCTTTGGCGTACAGCTTAATATGTATAGTTTGTGTACAGTCACAATCTCAGCCATCAGATTAGTGTGTGTTTGAGTGACGTGAATGGTTGCAATTATGACTGTAGACAGAATGTACATATAAAGTTGTACACATTAACATATCTCCAAAACAAATATTGCCACGATAAAGACACATTGTTATAATATTCCCAATAATAAATAGAATAGGATGATGCTGTCAAATTTTTCCTAGTTGACTCTCCTTTTTTCAAAAAAAAAAAATATTCAGAAATTAATCATAAATATTTAAGTATTAAAATACGAATTAAATTATAACTAAAGTATTTGTCTATGTTAAGTAAATAAAGTAAAATTTCAACAGCGAAAAATAAAATATAACTTTTTTTAGGTAAGTAAAGTGAAAATCCGCTCTTAGGCAGGGTCTGTGGAGGGTAAGATGTATGCAATCATACCCCACCCCTCAACAGAATGGGGAGATTGTTTCCGTGGAGACCCTGAGTTCGAAAAAAAAATCATAATACTAGTAATAATAGTATTAATCATAGTAATAATAGTAATAATCCTAATAATAGTGTTAATAACAGTAATTATTACAAAAATAATAGAAGGAATAAGTGAATATATCAAAAATAAACATCTTACCTCAGTCATACACTATATATATCCGAAATAAAATAAATACTTATACAAATAAGGAAAAAAACACAATCATAATACTAGTAATAATAATATTAATCATAAGAATAATAGTAATAATCCTAATAATAGTATTAATAATAGTAATTATTACAACAATAATAGAAGGAATAAGTGAATATATCAAAAATAAACTTCTTACCTCAGCCATACACTATATATATCCGAAATAAAATAAATGCCTATACAAATAAGGAATCAACTAAACAGATATAAATACCATTAGGTGTAAATATCTACTAGTATATCTCGCTAATTTCTATCACCTTAGAGGTCCATATACAAATAGCTACTCTATATAATCCTATATATCTCTAACTGTAATATGACGTCTCCAACTCGTTCTATCAGAGGTCATGTCCTCGGAGAGGTTTAATCCTACTAAATCTGACCAGATCTGCTCATCCCATGTTCTCTTAGGTCTCCCCCACCCTCGGCGCCCTTCGACTTGTAATCCCTCGATTCTCCTGACTGGCTCGTCCACACTCTTTCTGCGTACATGTCCAAACCATCGTAATCTACCTAGTGTGTTTCTAAAGAGCTCATTTAGAATCTTGTCTAATCTCGTGCGATCACACATCCATCTTAGCATCCACATCTCTGCCACTTCCAATTTTTGCGCATGCGACAATCTCATAGTCCAACACTCTGACCCGTAGAGCATTGTCGGTCTTATAACTGTTCTATAAAATTTTCCCTTTAATTTGAGTGGGACTTTCTTATCACACAATACTCCAGTAGTCGATCGTCATTTCATCCATCCGACCTTGAGGCGATGGATAACATCGTTTTTCACACCTCTATCCTTTTGTATGATGGATCCCAAATATTTAAAACTCTTTCTGTTGGAGGGTCTGGTCCGTGATCATAACGTCCACTCTACTCTCTTCTACTTCATTGGCAAAATTGCATGTCATATACTCCGTCTTTGAACGACTCAGTCGGAGACCCTTAGCCTCCAATGTCACTCTCCAACGCCCTAACTTAGCATTAACCTCCTCCTTCGTCTCAGCAACTACGACAATATCACATTAATAGTTACTAGTTATTGCCAATGGCTCAGCCACTGATGCGTAAAATTATTTGTGTGTGAAATTAGTACCGTTGAAACGGTGTCGAAACCATATCAAATCACATCTCAAATCGAAGCTCACGACATGCTGATTATTATGGTGGAGTCCGTTTTGATGAACGATAAGCGATTCGCCACATATATCCGATTATAAAGAATGTATGAGAGATAAAACTAAATATAATACAATAGGAACAAAAAGGGGAAAAAATGAAAAGAAACGTCACTTATCCTTATCCGTGCTAAATTGCACCTCATTATTACTGACGTATTATTGTCTCATTGGTCACGCTAACATACTCTAAAATTTTGAAGGCAAATTAAAACTATCTTAATATATAGATACTATTTGTGTGGTGATCACGTCGTACAAATTATATATACAACACATTTATGATTATTGCTAGTATAAGAATCAAAACTATAAACATATTATATATAATAATCGATTAAAATTTCTAAGTTCTAGTATTGGTCCCACAACTTCATTCCTATAAATTTTTTAAACCATAATAATGAACGCACCTTTAAAAATTCACCCCCAACTTTGGATCTGATAGTGATATATATAATACTAGAGTGTTGGACGGATGAGATTCTTGCACACTAAAGTGTCGGACGGATGAGATGATTTGGGATGAGGGTAAGAATTGGTCGTTTTATTCACTCGTGGTGGTCGTTTAACTCGGTCTCTTATAGATATAGATTTAAAAAATGCTATTTATACGTTGATTGATGACAAAAATCACAATTACAATTAAAAAAATAATATAATAATTCAATATCAATAAAATATGCTAAAATACAATTGCTCATGAGATTTTAAATTCCGACAAGTTACCCTAAAAATAACTCAAAATTATTGTCCTGATATGTGTTCCACTATTTATACAGTGTATATCTTTCCATTGCAGTGAATTGTACAGTCCAAAATTTAGTCTACGCCCCAAATGCTGCCTCACGCCGTTCTAATCCCATACCCAGCACAGGGGCACATCGCCCCTGTTCTGAAACTGGCCAAACTATTGCATTCCAGGGGATTCTACATCACTTTCGTCAACACAGAGTTCAACCACAACCGTCTCGTACGGGCCCGGGGCCCCGAATCCGTCGCCGGGTTCGACAACTTCCAGTTCAAGACGATCCCGGACGGCCTGCCGCCGTCGGACAAGGACGCCACACAGGACATACCAAAACTATGTGATTCACTCTGGAAGAACGGATTCCTCCCGTTTATGGAGCTCATCAACAATCTCAACGAGTCGCCGGATTGTCCGAATGTCAGCTGTATTGTCTCAGATGGGGTGATGAGCTTCACTCTTGATGCCGCAGAGAAGCTCAACATTCCGGAGGTGGTGTTCTTCACCACAAGCGCCTGTGGATTCATGTGTTATTGTCAATATGGAGAGCTGCTGAACAGGGGACTATTTCCACTCAAAGGTATGTTTTTTTTTTTGTTGGGTGGAAGAAAAATTAGAAAATCCAACCAATAATGTGGGCTAATCGAGCGTTTTTTTCAACGGATAACAATTGTTCTTCTGAGTTTGTAGCAGTTGGGTAAAGATAAGTCCTGGCCTAAACTCTAAACCAATATGTTTAGTGTGGTGGTTGAGCACCTCATAGCATGTTGGGAATTCGATTTTCATCCATGTGAATGGAGGGAAATATTTGGCCAGTCCTTTACCACTTAGTGTGCTCACCCAGAACGGAGAATTAGTCTGCTGGCTGCCCGATAGGATACCTTTCAAGTACGAAAAAAAAAGATAATCCTGATCTTGTTATTTGTGGGTATTGAAGTCTTGGATCTGGATTCTATAATTTTGGTAAAATGGACCTACAGACTTTAAAGGCAAAAATGCCATCCTCCCGACCTCGGCCACACCCTACTCACATTTTAAAATATTGGTCATATAACCGTTAGGGCTTGTCCCACCATTTTGATGCCCACAGTCAGCTGTGCACCTAGCCGGTCTAGTTTTTTTTGGATAATCGCGGTCGTGGTCTCAAAGAATTGTTTGCATGTAGTAGAAATTGAACCTGAGACCTCATCCGAGACTTAAGTTTTAAGCCTTCACTACCAGGCGTACCCGGATTACCTAGCCGGTCTAGTTGATTGCTTTCTGGAAGATAACTTTAAATTATATGACAAGTTATGATACATGTGTATGTGTTTTTCCTTTGATTCAATGCACCAGACATAAGACTTGAATGCTCCCCATTGGCTCTGTACAGATGAGAGTCAATTGACAGATGGATTTCTGGAAACAGAATTAGATTGGGTTCCTGGTATGAAGCACATCCGTCTCCGGGATTTTCCCAGCTTCATTCGGACAACGAATCCAGCCGACATCATGGTCCACTACAACATTCTTCAGACCAAGAATGCATCCAGGGCCAGAGCAGTACTGATCAACACATACGAAGATCTGGAGAAACCCGTTCTGGATGTTCTCCGTGACAAATTCGATGTTGTTTCAACCATCGGGCCGCTTCAATTACTCGAGCACGAGGCCGGAAACCCGGATGAGCGGCGCTCCATCATCGGGTCCAGCCTCTGGCGCGCAGACGACGCCTGCATTGAATGGCTGAATAACAGAGCACCCAATTCCGTCCTCTACGTCAATTTCGGCAGCATCACCGTTTTATCCTCCCATCAGCTTCTGGAATTCGCCTGGGGCCTGGCGAACAGCGGCCATTACTTTCTATGGATCATCAGGCCGGACTTGGTGAGCGGGGATTCGGCTGTTCTGCCGGCGGAGTACCTGGAGGAGGTGAGGGGACGGGCGATGATGGTTGGGTGGTGCTCGCAGGAGCGTGTGCTGTCCCACGCCGCCGTGGGAGGATTCCTGACGCACTGCGGATGGAATTCGACTATCGAAGGTGTGTCGGAGGGGGTTCCGATGATCTGCTGGCCGTGGTTCGCGGAGCAGCAAACGAACTGCCGTTATGCTTGCACGGATTGGGGGATTGGGGTGGAGCTGGAGGGTGAGGTGGAGCGGGAGAAAGTTGAGGGATTGGTGAAGCTTCTGATGGAAGGGGAGAAAGGGAAGGAGATGAGGAAGAAGGCGTTGGAGTGGAAAGAGAAGGCTTTAGCAGCTGTGAAGCCTGGAGGATCTTCGTACAAGAACTTCGAGGTGTTGGTCAAGGAACTGCTGCTCAAGAATTAGTGTTGGTTTTTAAGGGGCATGGGAAGCCAGTGTGTGGTGGTTCTTTTGTTTACTTGTTATGTTAGATGTTGTGAGTAATGTGCTTATTGCTGGTACTTGTTCTCATTGGTATTTTCGGCACTATCTATTGCGCACAGATACGAGCTGGTGTGAGTGAAATTGATAGTTCAGACATATAAGAGAGAGGTTATGGTGGCCCGAGGGAGCCTGTTTTGTTTCCCTCTTTATTGACCATTAGTATATGATCCGTGCCTTAAGGCCACGACAATCATTACTGAAAATTCTATCATTTTATCTTGAATTATTAAAAAATTGAAAAATAATTAAATAATAAGTATATTAGAACTATATGAAGTCGCATGTCATATGGACCAGAGCGACGCACTGATCATTATGGCGGAGATGAGCAGGTTGTTGGATATGTCAGATTGTAGTAAAGTTGAAATGTTTATTAAAATAATATTATTATAATATTCATAAACTTTAAAAAAAAAATGGGCGCGTGGTGGCTCAACGGACAAGAAATTCGAGTTGGGAATAGAAATGGCCAAAACGACATAAATTATAGAAAAGAAATGGGAATGCATTGTCGTTTCACGACCCCTTTTTAATATAGAGATTTTAGTAATGAAAAATGATACATATACAATTTTTTCTCATAAAATTTTATGACTCTTTTTTTTTATATAGAGACAATTCTGAAAATCACGTATTTTGATATTGGTGATCGAAAGCAAACGTTTACGTTTTTATTTAAAACACATGTATTTAGTTTTTATTCTACAGCAAGTGCATATGACCTGAAGTCGGACCGATGCTGATATAACCGTCCGATTACAACTTAGGGACAAGTGCGAGCTTTTGATGCCAACGAATTAGTAAAAAATTTCATTCATGAAAGCTTGTTGTTCACTTTCAAGCTAACACTACTCCATATCCGAAGGTGTTTTGGTCCTTAAATCAGACAGTCTCTGAGGTGGAGAATGAGCTCCTGACGGAGCAATTCTCAGAATCTGAAAGCTGTGGTGCTTTAT
>JAOYMZ010054699.1:0-13621 GCA_025802335.1 Pinguicula primuliflora
TTGACAACCGGCTGCCAGTGGCGTACTGGTTCTGGTCCTTGTCGGGTTTCGGGCCAAGCCCAGAGAAGAAATGGTGGTAGAGAAAGTCAGACGGATGCTGGCACTGAAGTGATTAAACTATTTTGTTGGTAGGTTGAGTGATTAAACTATGATTAATTGGCAATATTGGATATTCTCGTATTAAATGATATCGAATGATGTCATAAAATTAAAGCAAAGAATATTAATTATTATTTTTAATATATATCATATAAATTTTTATATATTCTTAATAAAAAAATATATTAACCCGTCAATAGAGTTTTATTGAAAAGCATACCCTAATTTTTATTAAAAAGCTAACAATATTTACAAGAAAGCGTTTTCATTAACATCTTATTATATATCAAATTAAACACTTATTTATAATTTTTGCTAATAGTGTCGCTCACTGTCGAAATTGACTATATCAATAGAGAGCGCATACGCATTAGATCAAAACCCTCATTCTCGGATAGAGTTTTAAAACTGTATTTAGGACTATTTAACATGAGAAAAAAATGTGATACGAAATTAAACACAACAAAGTCGTCATAATATCACCAGAGCATATGACTATTAGTATCATGTATATGAGCTCTCTATCGGTATAGGTAATTTTGATAACAAGGTGTACTAGTGGCCGAAATTACATATGAGTTTTTAATTTGATATATAGTAATGTGTCAATGTAACCTATACCTATTTACAAATATAACATATTTACAAAGTTTCACTCTCCTAGCGCATTCTCTGTCTCAGCACTCACATGAGGCATTTACTACTGTAGCTATATTCAGTTTTCATTATATCTGACTGTAGAAAATAAATCGGTTATTTTAAATGGAAAATCTCATTATTTCACTTATTCTAGCATCTTATTGTTGGGATTTTTGTGTAATTAAAAATCCTAATTTGACTTGAATTATTAGTCTCTGTAAGAATTCTAATTACATTAAAAATTCTCTCAATAAATATTAGATCTCTTAGTCATTAGGGTTGAGAAAAGAGGTAGAAAACAAAGAGAGGCTGGGTTGAGAGAAAGGGAGAGATGTGAGACTTGGGTTGTGGCTCTCTTGCCTCGGCGACTTGAGAGGTTTTCCCTGTGTCTCTTGGATTGTGGCTCTCTGGTTTGAGAGGTTTTCCTTGTGTATCTTTTAGGTTTTCTCTGTGTCTCCTTTGTATCACTGTGCTTATAGTTGATTGATTCTCCTCTTCTCCCGTGGACGTAAGCTTTCTGGCCGAACCACGTTAAATCTTGTGTTGTTGCATTGTTCGTTTATTTTTCCGCTTTCACGTTAATCTCTGAATTTTCCAACAACTTACTCGAACACTGAAAATAACGTAACTCAGATTGCATTTCATGAATTATACAAATCTGCCCCCAAATATTGGAGAAGCAACTGGTCTCTTAGAATTTGCGAAAAATAGGTCACACTCTCAGATTTCTTAGAATTATGAAGTGGTATCATATACATCCAATTTTTTTGATATGTAAGTTGTTTCTCTTGGTATCGATCCATGTATCCAGTTTTTTTTGGGATAAGTGATCCATGTAAGCTGTGGCGAATATAGAAATTTTGAAACGGGCACAACGCCCAAATTTTATATATATGAAGGGAATGAATCCTCTAATTGGCTGAACACCAACGTAGATTTGTGAACCAAAAATTTGTATGGAAAGTTCGATTCCCACCCATGTGAATGGAGAGAAACATTTGGTCAGTCCTTTACCACTTAGTGTGCTCACCTGAGACGGAGGATTAGTCTACTGGCTGCCGGCCGGTAGGATACCTTGCAAGTACGCAAAAATATATATATAGAGAGAGAGAGAGTAATTTTCGTATGTACAGCCTTATATGTACGGTAAAAAGTACAACCCATACTTACCATCATCCGTTTTTGAAATTGGTCGCACTATTGGAAAACTTATACATTGTAGATGAAAATCCCCATGCTTTGGCCCGGTCTTGAACATATGCAATTCAATGTATAAGTTTTCCAATGGTGCAACCAATTTCGAAAATGGATGATGCCAAGTATGGATTGTATTTTTTACCGTACATATAAGGCTGTACATATGAAAATTTCTGTATATATATATATATCCCATACTTTTGATCAATTTCAGTTAGTGAAAATTAAAATTTAAAAAAAAACAGTTTGTGAAATTTGAAATCAAAATTTGATGACCGATTCAAAATTCTCATACCAAGATGACTCCAGCACGGCAAGAGTTTTGATTTTGGCAATTGAAATGTTTGGTATTATTGTATCTATAGTTTCGAAAATAAAATCCAACTTGTTAAAAATTTTGATTTCAGCAGACCATGCTTAAGCCATATCACACCACACTTTTTCACCACTAGGCACTAGGTCATGGGACCTCAATTCACATACATCCTCCTTAAACTTACAGTTCTACAATAGTGTAGAGTAGGAGGAGATCTAGGTATCATGTACCATATCTGCTAGGTTTCTTTGTACTCTGACCAATTAGCAATAATCTTGTGTTCTTTATGTCCTCTGACAACTACAAGGCTGCACAAAAAGGGAAAACTAGATCGAAAACAATAAGTCCTTAATTATATCCTTAATTATATATCCGAGGTTCAAAACCAACAAAAACATACTTTCTGCACCACAAAATTTCTAGGTTTTTTTTTCTTGTTTTTTTCCCTTTCAATAGAGATCCTTCTCGTCCCATCGTTCTATACTATAGTAGATTCAATCAATCACCTTATTAGTGATAGTGATTGACATATCCAAATGGTATCGACTGTAGATCATCTCCTTCATCAGAAAACGGCCATTGCTTCTCATTCATTTGCATTTCCATTGAATCCATGCTGACAAAAGAGACGTTCTCAAACGAACAATCCTCCTCGAACTTTACATGAGAGTTGCTTCTCATGTTGACTCCTCCACCATTGGAAAGATACTGTAGGGTTTCCGCATTGCTGATGTTGTTGTTGTTGTTGGTGGTGGTGAAGTTAATGTCGTACTGGGAGGACATCATCATGCCCTGGTTCTGGAACCAGCTCTCAACATCTTGCCGGAAATTAGAATCTCCTCCGTCGTGCAAGGTGGTGGAGTCGTTAAGGGTTGTTGAGACGGCGGGAATGTGTGATGCCAGTTCTTTCATAGAAGCCAACTGGGCTTGTAGATTCACAACCTGATGAATAAACAAACAAATAGATTCGAATCAAACGGCCCCCTTCTCCAAGGCTCGTGTTTCGTGTGCGCATGTAAGTAAAATAAGAAGATGTAGGGTACTTTCGTTAAAAACTTGATAGTAAAGTGATAGATGGTAGCACTTCCTATTTAAGTTGATTATTTTTTAGTTAATTAAGCTGTGTGGTACAATTTTCAACAATTATTAACACATTTTGTTGAAACCTAGACTACATTGTGCTGCGATGGGAGTTGTTGGAAAGGATTTCTCAAACCTGCTGCTGGAGTGCAAAGATATGCGACACGCACCCATAGATGGGGTCTTGTAGCCTGGCCTGAGCCTCGTATGCAATCGTGACGGCGGCTTCGCAGCGATTGCTCGCCGGAATGTGTGCTAGAAGCTTCGAGACATTACTGGCTCCAAACACCTTGTGAATGGCGGCGAAATGGGCGGCGCCTTGTTCGTGGCAGAAGTACGGGGCGAAAACGCATCCCCTCACACATTTCCGGCGAAGAAATTTGCAAGCCCCGCATGGCGAGCCGGTTCCGGTCATCGGAGATACTATTTTTTTATTTGATATGGTGAATTTTTTGGGATCTAAGAGCACTGATTATCAAAAGGGTATATGAAGAATGTGTTTTGACGAATTAGGAAGCCAATATATATATAATGAGGATGGAATGGAGGAGAATTCATTTTAATATATAGTTTGTTGGATGTGGTTCCCTTATTGGCCTACATAACTTCTTTTTTAATATAGTTTGTATGATAAATTAATGTATACTATAAAATATAAGTGCTTTTATTTGGATGTGTTTCTAGATTCTGTTGAGAAATCATTGGAAGGCAGAGTTTACAGTATGTTTTTTTTATAAGTAAAACTACAATATAACATGGACGCGTTTTTTTTTTAATAATTCAAAACTTGTATTAAAACATAATCTTAGCTGTACATATTTATATAGATATTTTCACATCATTCTACTACTATTTTACATCCAAAGGAACCTACATTAGCATGTGCTCATCCAAGCATAACCACAACATCCGCATTTTATACATGAAACCTGTTCAGCCATCATTGAAACCAAACCAGCAGTGTAGCTTAAGATCAAAATCAGAAAGACAGTGCAGGTGACCAGACCAATTAAGCGCAGAATACCATCTAGAGGTTTGCAAGCAGACGTGAATGGAAAATCTGCTCAGCCATAAGCATTTCTTACAAAACCAAGACAGCATTTCAGCATGGGATTCCATAAAGACCAGAAGACAGTGCGAGATCAACCAATTTAGCACAAAAACCATATGGAACTTTGTAAGCAGACCATTGTCCAAATCATTTATGTAGCCAATAGCACCAGCAACTATAAGTGTCACCCTCTGAACATAGACGCGCTAAAGAAGCAATAATTAAGAACGTGTATAGGTGGTTATTCCGAACTTGTAATCAAAGAAGCATTCATCCAGTACCAAGTATGGTGAAATTAGGAATAAAACAACCGCATCCATATCGATACAATAGACTGTACCACAAATGCTTTGAGAATGTATGCTTGAAATTAACACAATATTTGCGTCAATCTCAAAAACTATACATGAGTTAAATTGTTTGTTGACATCACTCTTATCCATTTGTTGAAAAAATTAAGTCTGTAGAAGAAAAAACAGAGTCAATGTGAGTAGAGGGAATAAACCGATAAAGAAGGCTGGGAGCATAAAACCACTAAGCTAAACGTGTACAAAGAGAATGAGGTCATAACCGGTTCATCTTGATTATGATTCTGAGTTGTCAGCATCAATAGTTCATCTTGATCTACCTGTTGTAATTCCTTACTTTCTACTAGTAGTTCCAGATCTGTCAGTCTTTCCCTTAGGATTCTGAGATTATCTCCTTCATTCGCCTCTTTCTGTTCCTTGTTCCACGCCTGTATGTCTTTCCTTAGTTTTTGGATCTTCTCCTTCAATATACAGCCAGCATATCCTACCACTTCATTTGAGTTCCAGCTTTCCGTTACTGTGGATATGTAGGTATTAATTTTGAGCCAGTGATCAAAGACTCTTGTCGGTTTAGGTCCCCAATTGATGTGTTGAACTGTTAGGATTACAGGGCAGTGGACCGAGTCCTCTTTGTCTAGGGCTTCTTGTTTCCAGTCCAATTGCATTCCCAGTCATGATTCATTGGGTAGGAACCTGTCCAGACGGCTCATGGCCTTCAATGAAGACAGGTACCATGTGTATTTTCTTCTATGCAATGGTAAATCTACCAGCTTTAGGTCTTCAACCATCAGTCTTAGGTGTAGCATTTCAAGAGTATGACAACTGTTTCCAGATCCTTTCCTTTCTGAGGTATGTAGCACTGCATTTAAGTCTCCCATAACACACCACTATTCTGACTCATGCCCTGCATAGTAATGTCTGATGGTGTCCCACTGCAGTTTTTTCCCTTCTAATTCTGTTGAGCCATGTACATTTACTATGTGAGAAGTAATATCATCATCTTTCCATACTCCTGAAATCCACAGAAAATTATGTTATCCCCATATTCTAACTTTATTAAATTTGCTCACACTCCACATATAGAGAAGAACTCCAGAGGCTCCCTGTGCTCCAATAAAGATAGATAATGAAGAACCATATGACTGAATTACCTGGGATGCCTGTGCCCATAAGAAATCTCTAAGCTTACGTTTTCTTATGTGACTATTCAAGCCTCTGATATTGTAGGTGAGTATCTTCATCAAGGAAACTTTTTGTCCTTTTCTCTCTGCCCTTTTGTTTTTTGAGCCTCCTTTCTTTCCATTTCTAGTAGTATTTCTGCACAGTTACTATTTGTAGAGGGGAACACCACTCCAAGTGCAGTGCCCACTGTAGTGATCGAGTTAACTTCTTCGCGCAGGTGTCTAGAGTTTGTTGTCATGATGTTGCTATCACTTATAGAGTTGGATAACTTTGTGCCATCCAAGTTAACTTGTTTCTCAGACTCTGTAGACGTTTTTTTGTGCTTATTTGCTCTAGAGGAGAGCATCGAATTCCATTCTTCTCTAATCTGATCATTGAGCCTTTTCTGCTTTGTGGATGTATGTTGCTTCATCTGTTTTTCCTTGTTTGTACCCCTTTTTTTCCTTGCACTTTGATTTTTCTTTTATTTTTTTTCTCATATTCCTCTGTCTGTCTTTTTTCCTTAGGGCCTTGCGGAGACTCAGGTCTGTCTTGAATTTCGTGGCTGCTGTTTTGATAGGGACTTTCCTCTTGTGTGGCTGGTATGGTGTGTAATGCCTTTATTTGATTCTGGGAGAGGTTTGCCTTTTCTGTCACATGGCAACTTAGTACTAGATGTATGAAGTCATCTGTCCATTTCCTTAGTAGTATATCATCCTCATTTTTTTGTATCCCAGGGTTGGTCATGTGCATATTACTTATGTTATGACCTTTTGTGTATCTTGATCTCGGTGTAGGGGAGTCTCCTCAACTATTTCATCTCCGTGCTGAGATCCAATTGGTGTTATGGTAGGAGTGGTTTCATGGTGTTTCAAAGGGGAGTTTTCATGGTGCCAAAATCTGCATCTCTCACTATTTTGTTCAATATCTGAATCTATATCCTCACTCTCTGAGTGATACTTATCTGATGTTTTACGTATAATTTTGCCTCAACCCATTCCCCGAGGACATTTAAATTGACATCATTTTCCTAGACTTCAAATAACCGTCTAGGAAATTTTGTGTCTAAACTCTCATCTGTTATCCATGGTTCCTCCCAAAATTTGGTGTTTATTTCATCTCCAATTTCTAGTTTCCATTGATTTTGGAACCATCACTCACTCAATTTTTGTGGGTCTAGCCACCATTAGGGGCTTGACTTTTACCCCTTTTTCTTCCTCTTCCCCTCACTGTTTCTCCCCCATCCCTCAACTCACTTACCTTCCCACCTTCAGCTTTCCTTTCTCACCATATCTTAGATCTCAATATATGCTTCCACTAGTAATCATCAGCATCTTTTTGAAGGAACTAAATTCAGAGTCGATGACATCGTCTGGAAAATCAAAGATCAACTATGGTATTGGATAAGAAGCCACGGCCAAAATTCAGAATCAATCGACGGTTTCAAATCATGGATAGAAAATCCCCAGCCTACACTCGTGACAATGTAGAACGGGTGTAGGTGAAACTGATTGTAAGGAAATTGGGCCACATAAACTCGAGAAAAAACCCATGTATATATGTAAAAAGCTTTTATAAATAAAATTTTTAATTACTAAAAAAAAATAATCAGCAGCATCCAAAATCCTTCCTCCCTTCTTCCCTAGCATAGATTTATTGAATTATGTAAGGCTTCTCACCTTGGGGGCAAATTTATATAGGCCTGGAGAGGGGCACGTACCCCCGCTAAAATCTGTCACCTACCCTTTACATAGTACTGGGAATTTTGGGTTTAGAATTGTAAAAGGAAAACTGAAGAGGTAGTATTCTTCTCCATTGCTTAGGAAAGAGAAAACAAGGTCTATGGTTGAGGAGGAAAGAGAAAATAATAAATGAATGTGATAAAGAAAGATAAAATAATAAATTAAGTTAGTGTGTATTTTTGTGCACGTGTATTAATAGATAGACGTGAAGATGAAAGGTTTTTAGGAGTATAGTTTTTTTACTTTGACAAATCTAAGGGCCATATTTTAGGCAAATTGTAGTAGTATTATATTTTATCTTTCTTAATTTTTGTATAATTCGATTTATCCGGCAAATCACTCATTGTTTGTCGAAAAGAAAGCTATCATAATTATCAGCATGCAGTGTGTTTTAAGTTGACATGCAACTTCGTATAGTTTTAATGTATTTATTATTTAATTATTTTTAATTGTTTACGAATTAATTATAGTTTATCCACATTTAAAATGATGTTGGTTGAGTGATGTTAGTGGTTTAAGGCACAAGTTCGATTTAATTATTCATATCTCACACTGTTTGATTTTCGTATCAGATAATAAGCCATGTAGAGAATCATTGTAAATTTAGTTATAATTATTTTATATTATTTTATACGATTTTTCTCATATTTACATACTAATATGTACAACCAAAGTACAACTCATACTTGTCATCACTCGTTGTTAGAATTGATGACAAGTATGAGTTGTAATTTTAGCTGTACATGTAAGGCCGTACATCCTAACATTACTCATTTTTATTTATATTATTTAATTATTAATATATTTTGTGAACAATTACATAACGAGAATCGTGCTCCCCTTCAAAAATTTCTAGATCCGCCATCGTAGACTCAACCCCAAACCTCCCTTTTTTCGGTTGAGTTATTTGATTCCTGGCGACCATCGTATTATTCGTTCTTCTTGGCAACCTCCACCCCCACAAAAATAATAAAAAAATGTTTCTCTGTATTCTTTCTAGTTCTAAGTTGATATTCATAGGAGTACCGTAGAAAGCAAACTAGTAATAGTGTAATACGGTATACCTGTCAGAATTAAATTAATGAGCCGTACTCATCCAATAGAAGATAAAGTCTAATTTTCCCAGGTTTTCAAAATATAATAAATAATAAATTTTTTTTTTCCAAAATATAATAATATGCTGATAGAATGGAAGTTCACGTTGGCGTTCTTGCATGGCATTGTTCTCTGACGGCCATTATCTCAATTTCAATTCTAGTTGCCCTTTAATTTCTATCACGTGTATTTGTTGGCCACTTCGAAGTTATATTTAAAGGTCAGTGTGCAGAGTACAAACACCAACAAGGAATTTTACCATTGCCTAATACAATACCAGCTTCTAAGATCAAGAAAACAAGCTGACCAGCGATTCTCGGTGAGGATATTCACAACTTATTTTCGTTAGCTAGAGCACCTACATTGTTACATTTTTTTTTGTTGAAATTGCAAAGGTACACGCGCGTCTTTGGGTGAAAAATGACGGAAACATGGGATCAATCCGGTGAAATCATTGTTATTTGTAATCCACGATTATGTCTGAGTGGTTTGTGAATATAGTATATGATTAGGTATGGGGAAAGGATGTAAATTATGGCACTTTTGTTTTATAAAATTTTTTCGCTTAACCAAAAAAAACTTGAGATGCTGCCCGTGGCGATGTTCGTGAACATGGGACTATACACAAACTACCAAGCTAATCTCGCGTTAATCGCATGATTTTTTTTATCTACTGATGAAAATGGGACAAAAGTCTTCTAATATTATGTGCTTACTTAACTTTTTGTTATCTAGAAAAAAACTGTTTTTATGATACTTGAAGACAATTTCTAAAAGTACCTAATTGGGATCCATAAACTAATCTACTTTATTCCCAATAATGTAAGATGTGCCTTCACTAATGTTTTGAAAGGTTCGATCCATGTTCAGGCTTTTTGTTACACATATGAGCATTGAGCACCCACTCTTTATTTTTTCCCCTTAAAGCTACGCTTAACTGAAGTTTTTGTTTTATATTGGAGCATGTTTATGGTCAGGTCTAAATCGGATGGGATGGCTCATGTCTCCTATTATTTTATACCACACTTGACTCATTTTTTTTGGCCTAAATCAAATTTTATATATAATAAAAATGAATATGTAAACATTTTGAAATTGTTGTACAAGTATACCATGAGAGTTTATATGAATTTAATTGTTTGGTTGCATCTTGCTTCTTTAATGATTTTACTTACTAATTCTTGACTCTCTACTTCTATAATGGTTAATGCTACTTCCAGAGGATCTTAAGTCAATAACACGTCCATTCAGGCATCAAGACTTTTGGATGAGTTAGTTGAATGTTCAGGACATGAAAGAAAGAGGACATTAGTGAAGAATGTCAGTTTTGCCAAGGGTGATGAAGGAAGTCTTGCTAAAAATGTTGAAGCCCTAGAAGCCAAAATTTTGAAGTGGACTGAATTAGTAGAAGAGAAGAGGAGTATTATGGTATGTTAAGTACATCTTACAAACGATCATCACTTGGATATATGCCTCTCATTTCAATAAGGCATCCTAGGATGAGTTGCTTCGGCTATAAATGGTAACTATCGACCATACCCAAATTTTAGTTTTTTTTTAGCAAATCCCTTCATTTTAGTTATGGTAATAGTTGGAAATTGCCTCACACGGATTTTTTTTGGGTAAAGCAAATTTGTATTACGAAATAAACGAAAGTTTTTACATATACGAAGTGGTTCTAGTAGGCAAAAATTATACACATCCTACTAAGCACGCCCTCGGATTCATAATCTATTCTGCGATTGAATAAACAAGACCACATTTTGCCGTACTCTTTATCCAACTCCATGTCACACTTTGTAGCTTGCTCAGATGTCGTTCTGATTCCGGAGCCAGATTGTTGAAGTGTTTATGGTTTTTCTTGCTATCCATAGAATCCATGTGGTAGCCGACCAGAACATGATCCATAATTCCCTGTGAATTCCAACTGGTTTAGCAAATATGAAGGCCTTCAATTTTACTTCGTCAAGCACAAGGAATTCGAGCCATAAGAAGAGTTTGTTCCAAAGTTCGTTGGCAGAGTCACAGGTGGAGAATATGTGATCTTCTGTTTCTGGTGCTGAGCTGCATACAATGCAGATAATAGATGTTTCTTCGTGCAAGATTTTCCTGTTCTAGAGATTCAGTAATGTTGGCAATCTTCTTCTAAGTAGTCTCCAGTTGAAAATGGAAACTTTTTTCGGAATGAACTTATTCCATAGCAATGTAAAACTCTCGAGATCAGTTGTGGGGATGACTTCCTGCTCAGCATGATGTAACCTGATGAAATGAGAATCAATTTTGGTTGCATAGTGACCAGAGCACTGAGTTTTCACCTCCATAAGTCCTCAACCTGCACCTGAAATGGAAGCTCAGATAATGTAGCAATCAAGTAGACAAGTTCCTCTTTTTTCCATTCGAAGAGTTCTCTTCTCCAAGCCCATTTCCAAACCCACTCATTATTTTCCGAGTTCCCATGTTGAGCCATACGTGAATCCCTAAGAAGGTCAATGCGCATGAGTCTGTTGAATCTAGTTTTAATGTGAACAGAACCCACACACAAATCATCCCTGAATTTCGTTCTCTCCCCATTCCCCAACTCCAGAGTTATCATTTCTCTAAACCATTCCTCATTTGTGATTTTTTCAACAGCTTTCCACCAGCAAGATTTATGCTGCCTCCCCCTCATGTTTACATTCCTTGCATCATCAGCTAGTGTTGATAAATTTACCAGAACTCAGTAAGTACCAACTTGCAGTGATCCACCCGTGCCATATCTTGAGGTAATAATTGTTTTCCACATCCCCTCCTTATTATTCAATAATCTTCCAGCCCATTTGCCAAATAGAGCCAAGTTGATATCATGTAACAACCTAATTCCTAACCCCCCTCTATCTATAGGTTGACAAACATATTGTCAAGCTACCCAAGACACTCTTTTTTATCATGACTCCCTCCCCAAAAGAAGGTTATACGGATAGATTCGAGGGTGTGTAGGACTTTCTTAGGGGCTATAAATATGAAAAAGTAGTACGAGAGCAATGAGGATAGCACCGAGTTAATTAGCACTCTACGACCTGCCACAGAGAGATTCTTGTTTCCCCATTTACCTAACACTTGCTTGAATCTATTTATAACTAGTTCCGACATAGCCGTCTGAGAAGCTCTTCTAACAACTGGTAATCCAAGATAAGTGAATGGAATTTTCCCAGTTTCACAGTTCAGGAAAGTTGCCATTTCATTCAATAGAATCTCATTAACATTGATGTCAATTAAACTGCTTTTCTTGTAGTTGATTCTCAGACCAGACATGAGTTCAAAGCACCTCAGAACTGCCTTAAAGATTTTAATGTTCTCCCAAGTACATTTCCCAACCAATATTGTGTTATCAGCGAACTGAAGATGTGATATCTTAACCTTGTCTGCACAACTTCCATTGGTTCCAATAAACCTTCCTGAACTGCCATTTTAAGCATTTGATCCAAACCTTCTGCTGCAATCAGATAGAGAAATGGAGATAGTGGACAACCTTGCCTTAGACCTCGTTGAGAAGTAAATTCAGCAGAAGGATTGCCATTGATTAAGATTGAGTTCGTGGCAGATTTGAGACATTACTGTATCTATCCTTCTTCATTTAGCAGGAAATCCCAGATTATCAGCCATGTTGTCCAAAAATTGTCAACTGACCGAGTCAAATGCCTTTTCAAAGTCCAGCTTGAATATCAATAATGGCTCTTGTGTTTTTTTTTGCCAGAAATACCATTTCATTCACACAAAGTACCCGATCCAGTATTTGGCGACTTGCCATGAAGGCTGTTTGGTGTTCTGACATAACCTCTGGCAGCACTGAACGAATTCTCATAGCCAGGCACTTAGCCAAAATTTTATAGGAGATGCCAACTAAGGTGATTGGACGAAAGTCATCTACCTTTTGAGGGGATTTTTTCTTAGCTAACAATGTGATATGAGCTACATTTCCCCCCTAACAATTTTCCCATGATGTAAAACTCTTCCATCATACCCAAAATATCTTCTTTCATCTCTCGGAGGAATTTTTTGATAAAGTTGAAGTTCACCCCATCTGGACCGGGGCTTTTCCTGCCTCCACAACTTGCCACAGCAGCTAAAATTTTAGTTTCTGAGAAGGGGGTGATTAAATTATTAGTTGCAGTTTCATTCAGTGTTCTTCGAGTCCCTCTGGCCAGCTGAGGTCTTAATTTGATAGGTGCTTGGAATCTTTGTTCAAAGCAACACTTGAAATAATTTTTTACCTCACCGGGAGTATCAAGCCTTCTTGTACCATCAGATATTCCTGATATACCGTCTCTAACTCTGTTACTTTTAACATAATTGTGGAAGATCCTTGTATTTTCATCACCTTACTATAGCCAAGTTATTCTGGATTTTTGGAACCATGTGCATTCCTCTATATTCTGGATGGTCTTAATATCATTCCATATTTTCTATGCACGAGTCTTTTTTGTGTTCAGAACTTGTCCAGTTTCTGCTTTCCTTTCTTGATCAGTTAATTCATCTTTTAACCTTCTCAGTCTTGTTTCAGAATGCATATTGTTATCAGTGTTCCAAGTCCGAATGCAGTCCCTGATCATATTCAATTTTTCTTTAATACGATATCCTCTAAATCCAGGAATAACAGTCTCCTGCCATTTATGAGACATTAGTTCCACGAATTCTTTGTCTTCCAGCCAGCAATCTAATGTCCTTAACCGTGTAGGGCCCAAGTTTATCACTCTATCCATTAAGAGGACTGGATAGTGATCCAATTCTAATCTTTGTAATCCCTCCTGGATCCACTGATGCTGGTTCCCAACCCATTTGTCATTGACAAGGAACCTATCTAATCTGCTCATTGATCAAAGAGCTGGTCTATACCATGTGTATCTTCTTTTGATCATAGGCAAGTCTATCAGCCCATTATCATGTACAAAGTCAT
>JAOYMZ010054710.1:0-13621 GCA_025802335.1 Pinguicula primuliflora
ACAAAACCTCATTTGTTCTTCATGAAGCAGTTAGTAATATCAGTCACTGAAATTTGTGATAATCTCTAGGACAATGAGGCTAATTAAGGAGTTAAATAGCAGATAATGACCTCTAAAGTGAGCTCAAAATATAGCATAATTTGTGCTCATCAGTATTCCGACTAGGCATTATTCTAACCACATTATCTCGACAGGTTTTGGAACAAAATCTACTGTCTCCACATCCTCTTGAGCCATTTTGTGTTCTCCCCCTAAAACTCTCTCCTTCTGCGTTTTCTATGCTCCCAATTTATTTTGAATACCTTCATTCCTGACTGGGATAATGTGAATGGTTGTTGAGCCAACTTTGCATCCCTACAATTCCAGCAATAATAACATATAGTCCGAGGACTTATCAAAGCGAATAAATCCATAACATTTACCTTTTATCTCCTACCTCAATGGTGCATAGACATCTCGGACTGTGCCAAAAGCCTCAAAGAACACCCACATCTCCCTCTCCGTCTAGGTTTGTGTAAAATTCGTGATGAAAAACGAATTAGTTGTTGAGCAGAGCTTTTCCAAAAACACTGGGAGCTTCTTACCTTGATCGGTTATTCCTTTTTGGGGTAGTGGATTTGTCGGAACTTGTGTAGTTCTCTTATTTCGATGATTGTCCACCGATATCCATTCATTATCAGTTTCCTTAACATTCGAAAAAATTCCATCAAAAATTTCGTATGCATTAGTAAATTTTGGGCTCCCGTGGGCATCTCCGGCTTCTTTTATGACTTACATTTTTTTCTGAGAATCCGGTATTGACTTTTACATTTCCGTGTGTCCCTCCATTCTCCCCTCCATTCGACTCGACGGCCATGAGCTATCGCTACTTGTACCTTGCGGACACAGATTTGGGATCGAATGACCGATTATCCTCCTCTTAATGCACTTGTGTTGTATTTTGTTGGTTGGGCTGCAATTGGAAAATTGGGACTGGATTCGACTCTTTCCGCCACTCAATGTGCCGGGAGAGTACTTATTAGTGGTGTAGTGGCGCTGTATTTTGTCTGCTGGCCGGAATCGGGTGCTGGATTTGTTGGATTTTCATCGGAGAAGAAGCAATTTCGCACCGTTTGTGTGTGTACGAAGAGACAATTTTGAAATCGCTTTTACAAGAAACAAGGTTTTGTGTGTATATGCTCAAACATGGGAGGATCCTATTTTTATAGATGGAGAATGAAGATATCATTATACCCCTTCGAAAATATCTACCACTTCGAAAATGTGTACACCTTCACCTTCTTTTGGTTTGAAGACTGTTTTACTGATACTGATTTTTCATCCTGCAATATGATTCTAGCTGATTTTCTGTATGCTGGATATGTGGATGATACATGGAAATATTGCAGTGTTTTTAAGAGTTGCAGGTTTTTCAAATGTAGTTGTTTGTGTTTTTATTAGTTGCATTGTTGCTGTTTTTTTTGTGTAGAGCAATTTTAGTTGCTGTTGCATGGTTTGAGGCATTCTTGGTTGCACATGTGCTGGTTTTTCTTGGTTGCATTGTTGCCATTTTTCTTGTGGAAATAGTTGCTATTTTTGATGATAAGTTTTCTTCTTATTTTTTTTATTTTTATTTTAATATTTTTTTAATTTAAAAACCTGCTATTGCAGGTAAAATAGTTTAAAAGGACCAAAAGTGATTAGAGTTATGGAACTTATGGGATTAATAGTGATATTTTGAATCCTATGGGACCAATAATGAAATTCGATCAATCCTACGGGACTAAAAGTGATTTTTTCCCATAAGGATATCACAATATTTTTTCCAATTTATATGGGTACCCCTTCACCACCTCCTTGGCCAAAAAGTTTTGCAAACAAAGATAGGAAAAAAACAAGACTAATTTTCTATCCACGTTCTAATTGTCTATATTCAAAAGCCATGAACTTATCAGGGCTTCTGATCCTTGTGGCCCAGCACAGCCCATTAGTTCCACTCTCGTCCCCGTTCATGTTTGCAACCACACATTGTTGATAGAATTTGTAGCTGAGCCTTTTCCTAGTTGCACAACCCATCAATTTCACTCTCGGCCCAGCTCACGTTGCCCCCGCACATTGATGATAGAATTTGTAGGAGAGCCTTTTCCCAGTTGCACAGCCTCACAAGAAATTACCCAAAGAATAGATTAGCATCGTGATTTATGAGCATAATCAGTCATTCGTCTCCATCATTAGTACAAAATGTTAACATTTTGTACCTCTGCCGGAGGTGATAACAAAGTAATTAGCAAGTCACCTTCGTGGATTCAAAGGTTGCAAAATGATTCTAGCATGAAATCGAGAAGCAACCGAGATAACTCAAATACATTGCCTTTCCACAGTTAGTACCAATGTGATAGTGAGGCTCCTGCATTCTGCACATAAGTTCTGTAGATGAAACCTCCAATGAACAGCATCATCATGAGCCAATCTACTTAACACCTCGCATCATATCCTCCCAATAGACAACAACCACATAGCATGTATTAGTCATCAAATTTTAGCATCAAACATTTAAAGTGCTGTTTCGAGCAGGAATCGTTCTCCTTTCTTTATTCCTTGATGTCATGTCCCAGAATTATAACCAGCACAAAAAGGAAGGAAGAAGAAGAAGGAGGCTTGAAGAACTCTGCCTAGTTGCAAAGATGAAGTGTTTTGGCTGTTTTGACTATTTTGACTAAGAGAAACCATGGGTTATTTATTAAGAAAAATGAGAGTCTGGAATATTCGAATGTATTGTATATATAAGTGGGTCTGTAGACTTAAGGAGGGAGGATGAATGAAGTGATTATATTTTCTCTCCCCTGACTGTATTTCTTCCGAAGACTCTCGAGAGTTCTTCTCCTCTCCCTCAACATTCGACTTCTTCCCCCAAAATTCTTCTCCAAATTCTCTTGGAAAATTTGTTTCTACATCCTGTCGTCTGTTTTTTCCCCCATTTCATCTGCTCTCTCCCTCTAAAAATTCTTCTCAAAATCTTTAGTTACGACAGTGGTATCAGAACGAGGTTAGTAAGATCCACCCCCAGATTTTGACGGTGCAATAATGAGACCAACTGGAACTACTTCAAGCCTGGAAAAAAAGGTAGATGTGTTAAAAATACAGTTAACTATGGCTTTTGAAGAAATGAACAGAGGTTTGGAAATATGTCTATTGATCGAGCAAAGCATTCAGTCAAAGCTGAATACAGTCATGGAATTGATTCAGAAGCACCCTCGTTTTTCTCAATTGTCGCAAGAATCTTGTGGTGACAGTCTATCGGTAGTTGATCCATTGAAGCTAGGATTTCAGGAAGATTCCCAAATCTAGGACATGTTGAAAGAAGCCGAGGTCGAAGCAAAAGATAATTCGGCAGCAATGGCGAAAGGTGGTCCTGAAAAGGAAGAATTGGAAGTTAAGGAAGTTACACGAAAGGAACCAGTTCCTGGCAACCATGACGGAACAAAACGTAGACTAGGGAGACAATGGCGTCCATCTGTCTATCGGAAGTCAGCAATCAACCGTCTGAAAAAAAAGAGGACGCGAGCACCAATCCCAGAAAGTTCGGTCACCGAGAAATCGTTCTTTACCACCGGAGGGAGCATTCCTCCACCGGAGATGTCGATTGCATGCAATCCTAGATTTTTGGGCCCTCTTCCTGGACAACATCACAAGGTCAAGATCCACGAGCGGCATCCCTTGCCTTGTCTGGGATCGAGGAAAAAAAACCAACTGGCCTTTGGGGCTCGAATTTGGGACGGACTGTGTTTTTTGGGTTTTGGGCAATAGATTGGAGCAGTTTATGTCATGTTTGAAAACAGATCTGTTGGTTCTTTTGTTTTGGTAGAATGCAGTCTTCAAGCATGATCGAATGAATTTCTTTTGGGCAGTTTGGTATTAGGGTTCTTGTCGGAGACAGAGATTATAATCTCTTTGGTTTCAATTTCGATCCTTGGGGACAAGGATCCAAAAAAGAAGGGGGCAATGTCATGTCCCAGAATTATGGGTAGATTTAGAAGAAGGAACGGGGAGGTAGAAGAATTCTTGGGGAAAGATTGAAGAAATTGGGGAGACAGACTAGAAGAGAGAGCAGGAAGATGAAGAATTGGAGAGGAATTAGGGAGAATTTGAAGTAAGGTTGGAGAGAAGCTTCGGGAAGCTAGGGAAAGGGAGAGAACAGATAGAAAGAAAATACTCATTCTCCTCAGTTCGAAGAGCTAGAAATCTGGGCCATGACATGGCCCCCTTCTTTCGAAGAGCTAGAAATCTGGGCCATGTCAAGTCCCATCAACTGACAGCGCATTTGATAAAGCTCGCCACACCAAAATGTTGATCTTTGGTGGAATATAAACCCCCCAAAGACGAATGTATCTTGATCGAACTGAAGCTTTTTTCCTGATTATTTTCCAGGCTGACTTAAAGGTAAAGTTTCCTTCAAGCATAGGTTCCCAAACACTTCGGTCTCTGATCAGAAATAATAGAGTCTGAATTACAGCTTCTCTTTGTATCTGTAACAGAAATTCCTGACAAATTCCAGCAGTTGTCAACATGGATGCTGGACACCATAGCACTCCTATTTCTTGGTCGGATTAGAGAACCTAATGGACCAACAGAAGACCACTTATCCCACCAAAGGCAAATGTTTGAGTCATCCCCAATAAACCTTGTTGTATGAGCTATCATTGTGTCTCTAATACCTACTAGATGGCGCCAGTTATGAGAACACCTACTAGAAGTAGTACCTGTGCAGGAATTCGAGAAGGCACAATATCTTTGGTCCATAGACTGAACCCATAAGGATGACCCTTACTGAAGCTACCATCGTAGCTTCATTGCAGCTGTCATGCAAACATCTTGCAAACGCTGGATCCCCAGTGTATGATACGAAAAAAATAGAATTTATTTTAATTGATTCATAAAGTATGTTTACGGTTTGGGCCAAGGCCACTCTCATTTTCTAGCCCACTTATCCCACCTCAAACCCTAGTATTCTGATGGCATCCTTAGACTCCCGCTGAAGTCGCCTTCATTGACGGGAATGGGAATTTAAGTCCAGGGAAGAGCTAGAAAACCGGAGGGAAAGCTAAGGTTAGCAGAAGAATTTAAAGGTAGGTGTTCGATTGTGGTCGTGCGGGAGCTGCGGCGAGGGTGGTGGACTGCAGATCAATCTCTCAACACCAATTGCTGTGTAGTGAGATCCGCGGTCGTCGGAGATAAGCTTGAGATCTGTATCTATGGCCACACCTCGCGTAGCATCGATCATACGAGTATGGGAAAGGTGTATGCGATGTTGTATTGTGTTAAACTTGTTGTTATGTGCATTGATTGATGTTGGATTCTTGATTTGATTTCCCCTCCCCCTGCTGTTCCCCAATCTGCGAATCTGAGGTGTATATGTTGTTTTATGCTGGATTTCCGATTGATCCCCTCCCCTGATTTCACTCGAGCAATTGTCATAAATGTGTTGGTTGTGTGTTGGCTTGAGGTTAGTTAAGGGGATGTGTATGTTGACCGGGCTGTCTAGTGGATGTAGTAGTGGTGATGGATGAATTGGTGCGGTGGGTGTGAGTAGCGGTGAAGCTCTGGTCGAAGTCAAAGCTTGTGGAACCTTAGTGATGTGAGCAGTTGCACGAGATGACTGAGAAATGTGAATCGAAAAATGTGGATTCAATGTGAGCAGGCTAAGAGCGGCAGGATCCAACAAGAGAGGAAGAGAGCTTGACGAGAGAAAGGGCCACAAGCGGCAGAGAGAACTGAATCACGAGAGTGAAAGAAAGTGTGATGCCGTGAGCGGAGTAGAGCGTAAGCAGTAGAGGTAGATATCGAGAGCGGTATAGAGCAACTAGAGTATTCCACGAGCAGAAATGAGCATATGCAGAGAGAAATCAGATTGTTCCACGAGCGAAAATGAGCGTACACAAAGCGACATCAGTCATGAGTGTTCGATTGAGCGGAAGCAGCCGTGAGCGGTTGAGCTTGAAAATGGCCAAGGAGAGTTCGAGCAGAATGAAATTGTAAGGGACCCAAATTTTTGAATCTAAAATAATTAAACTTGTAAAGGTGCAATATAATGTTGTGACGTGACACATTTAAACTCCTTCGAGTGCATACATGTATATATATAGAGAGATATAGATATAGATATAGATACGGGCACTAAGATTAATAATATATGGGCTTCAGCTTATGTGAGGATTGGGCCACCCATCTCCCTTATTTCTCATAATGTTTAGTGTAAGTAATTGAGTAAATACTGAAATAAATAATAATATTTTGAAATAAAATACAAAGAGGAAAAATGGGATTGTTCTTCTTCCACTTATCCCCAACTCCCCACTATTTTCATTAGTTTTGTTCCTCCCACTCTTCCAATTCGTCTGTCTTCCCCAAAAACTTGGGTGCCCCATAACTGTAAAAGGGGCAAACAAGGTGATCAAGATGGAAATATTTAGAGCTAGAGATTCGGACAAGGTGGAGGTTAGGCAAACACAATCCAACGGTTATTCTATGGTATTAATGTTGGAAATTCTACAACATAGGTAAGTGATTTGAAAATGGTGTGAGTGATTCCAGATTTAGGGGTTTTCAATTTACAAATTCTTATTTTCCTATGCTCGTTTGAAACATTCGGAACATTTCTTCCACTTAAATTCTCGGTTTCAAAGTTGTTTTCAAGTTCTGCTCAATATTAATGATTCCTTTTAACGTTGCTTATGATGATGTGTATTGTTCTGTTATATGTGGAAAACATGATTATTTCAATTCAGTGGATTTTCTGGGAAGATGGGTATTGGTGGTCTGAAGTCGAGTAAATTGCTTACATGAAACTCTGTTTTCAAACAACGGGGAATTGGAAAATTATTTTCAAAAAAAAAAAAGATTCAAGTGCAGAAATATTTTCAAACAAGAATCTGTTGGTTTACGGTTGTGTTGAGGAGTAAGGGTCGTTTTCTATTGAATATGAGCATGTGGTTTGGCTATGAGCCGTGTTGGCAGGGGATGCTCGTGTTGGGCTATGTGAGCCTGTGTTAGGGGTCAGGATTTCTCGTGTTGGCAATTGAGATCTCGGGTTGGCCTTAGGGCCGTGTGTGGGTGAATTGTATCGCCGAGTGAATAGATGTGGTGGTAGCAGGATGATGTTTTCAGTTGAGCAAGGGGAGTATTTGTTGTGTTACAGTATGGTCACGTTCTTATTCATAGGTTGTGTATAAGAATCTCTACATTGTTGTTTACTTATCGATTATATGTTTTCAAACGAAACTTTAGATTTTCAAAGGTCAAAATGTTGCATGCTGTTTTATTTGGCCTTACTCTAACTATGATTTGAATTACTTGCTGAGCCTCGGCTCACGGATACGTGTTTAATCCATATTTTTCAGATCAAGGCCCTGAGAATTGTGGGTGTGGCTATAGGGTGCTGAGTTTATTGTCGTTCTTTATTTACTTTGTACAATAAGTTGCATATCTCTAGTAGTTGTGTATTGTTAGGAGATGGAGGACGTAATGACTAATGCCTCAAATTGATACTCCTTGGTGTTAAATACTACGTATGGATTACTTTATTTACCTTGTTGATTAAGGAGAATGGTTTATCTAAATTGGATTAAGGTAACTGGGGGATTTAGCACATGTTCTACTGTGAAATTTTTGGGTTGTAATTAAAGGTTAGAGCGTGATTTGAACATGGGTTCCTGAATGGTGAGAGTGTTTGAAGGCATCCCGAGCCAACGAGAGGCTGTATGTGTCATACTAGATGTGATGCGGGGTGTAAATTTAGGTGTAGGAGAAGGTAGAATAAATCTCTCACGTGGTAACATGGTTATGGTGTGAATTTATTTTGTGTTCCTGCGATATTGATGCTTGTGTACGTGTGTGCATGGTTGAGTTGTACTTGAGGATATGTGAGCATGTTTACGTGTGAATAGTTGATGCTAGTAACTTGAAGGATGTCACGGTGAATTTGCATAATTGTACATGTATACCGATTGAGTGGGATCTCTTGGTCATTTGACAGGCATGAGATTACGAGTATGAAATGGTAAACTTTGTGATGTTATGAATATATTGTTAGTTCGTGTTTATAAAATATTTGGAATATTTGTCATGCTTTATTATGTTCACGAGCACCCTCGAAATCGATGACCTACTGAGTCTTGTGGCTCACGGGCCTACATTGTGTGTTTCTTGCAGAGTCGGAGACGCATTGATTCTGATTGAACAAGATAGTGATCCACAAAGAGTTTTAAACCGTTGTTATGTTGCGTTTATGAGAACATAGACTTATGTTCGAATTGGGCTTTGTCGTTACTATCCTTTTGATTGGGTTGAAACATATATTTGAAGTTGTTTGGATTTGTGACTTGATCGAGGGATTATTGGGTTATATTCTGATTTGATTCATGTTATTTGCTTGGGCATGGGTATGGCCTCAGGGCCATACTGCCCTAACGAACCCTGAGCCCACTATGACGAAATTGGGGTTTGTTACAAGACCTCCTTCTGATATTGGAACACAAATTTGCTTCCATGACACCCAGTATTTCCTCTGGCGACCCTCATCCATGCCCCATAGAAACTGTGCAAAATTAGACTCCAGTTTTTCAACACCATCATGCTTGGTAATAATGTCATAAACTGATAAATAGGAAGATATGATAATATGTTCTTGATCAAGATAGTCTTCCACCCAAGGATAAGTGCTTCATATTCCAGCTATGCGTCTTGCATTTAACCTTGAGTAACATAGTTGTAAATAGACTGGAGAGCTTTCTCCCATGATATAACGAAATCCCCAAATAAACATGAGGAAGAGAACCATGTTGCAAACCAGTCCAGCTTGAGATTTCATCAATTTTCCCAGTGGGAATCTTGCTGGACATGAAAATTTATTTTTCTGCAAGTTAACTTTTTGCCCGAAAACTCCTTCATAATCTTTAATAAGGTCAAACACTTTTAGTAAGGATTGTTGAGTCCCCTTGGTGAATACTAGATCATTCGCAAATGCTAGGTGAGAAATTAGAGCACACCCGTTTGGTAGTTTGTATGAGCATTTAGGATGTCGTTGGACCAAGTCATTTAATCCACAACTCAAAGCTTTTAGTAGATACGATAAACAGGGCAGGAGATAAAGGATTGCCCTGTCGTACTGCCCTGGAAGATTGGAAAAAATTGTGAATTCGTCCATTATATAAGACAGAGAACCAGTTGTTAGATAGAACTTGCCAAACCATGTCTATGAAGTTCTCTGCAAAGCCAAGAGACCCCAGGACTCAGATTAAGAATAGCCAGGAGAAGCGATCAATTGCCTTCTCCATATCCAACTTGAGTACAATGTTCGAGCCAGCTTATTTTCTGTCTAACAAACAGAATAATTCCTTACCAAGTAAGGTATTATCTGAGATGAGCCTCTCCTTCATAAATCCACTCTGTTGTGGAGAAATTACTCGAGGAAGAACTGATGTTAGCCGAGTAGTTAAAATCTTTGTGAAGATCTTTCGAAAAAAGTGCAGAGACTGATAGGTCGAAGTTGAGATATATTGCTAGGATTTGTGACCTTAGGGACCATACATAATAAAGTGGATGTCACTGTTCTTTGTAATTCATGTCCAGCGAAGAAACTTTAAGCAGATCTTGTCAAATCCTCAGCTATAATCTCCTAACACTATTTGAAAAATAAACCAGTGAATCCATCTGGTCCAGCATAAATTTCCATATCCATTTCAAAGGCTGCTCTTTGATTTCATCAACATTTGGCCATTCTATGAGACTTTGATTCATACTGTCTGTTACTAATTTGGGGATCAAGCTCAGTAGCTGTTTTGAATCTGTTGCAGTATCAGCAGATAACTGACACTGGAAGTGTTCGAGTAGAAGCTTTGGGATTTCTGGCATAGGAGTACGAGTACCATCAGCTGAAATCAGAGAAAGACATGTTGCCTTATGACTTCTTATCTTCACTGTACGGTGAAAAAGATGTGTTGCGGTAACCAACTTTCAACCATTTCACCCTAGCCTTCTCTTTCCACAATATTTCTTCCAAAAATGTTAGGTGTACAAATTTTTTTTGTACAAAATTTGTACAAACTAATAACAATCATTGAATTGTTGTATTTACAATTAATAAATATGATATAAAGGAGATTAAATCTAATCCATTGGTTGATGTTTGTTTGTATAAATTTTATACAAAAAAAAAGTTTGTACACCTAGTATTACTCTATTTCTTCCGCAATCAGATTCTAATTAAGTTGTGTTTGGTAAAATGAAGGGCCATTCGGTCAGAATCATCACCAGATTTATCATACTTAGACTCCATAATTAATATTTGATCTTCAAATGTTTTTATGTGGCAAAGATGTTACCATATATTTATATATTCCAAATTCTTAATTCTTTCCTCAGCAGTTTGAGTTTCTTAGAAAACTCCAGTATAGCATTTGTCTTCAATACAGGTTTATCATAGATTTCTTTCACCAACCTCATAAAATCATAATGATGCGTCCAAAATTCATGAAACTGAAACCATGCTGGAACTTTTGGGGGTGGAGCAACAATTCCAGCAATAACAGAGCATGATCAGATACATCTCGATGCAGATGCGATTCATATATATAAGTTGAAATTTGGAACAGACCTAATCTGTTGGGTTCGGGCTCGTGCGTGTGTGGGCGCATTGGCCAGTATATAATAAATGTGGGCTTACACTCTTAACAACCAAGATATCAAGGCAATAGAGTGAAACATCATATTTCTATTATATATTGGTTCGTTTATCCGTTTGTAATGGATATGTGACAAATAACTATAACCCCCCCCTCCCAAGTCCAAGTGAGCAAACTCTGTTGAGACCTGATTATTTATATTATCTGGCTAACCCAATTAACCTCAGAGACTGTACATCCATCAACAATCGTGACCTTTTTGCAGCTTGTGTTATTGTGTGCCTTTTTTGTGGATAAGTGTATCGCGAGGCTCATGGATTTTATTCCGGTCTTTAGACCATCATCTACTCTGATACCAAGTTAAAATTTGGAACAGACCCGATCCGATGCGTTCGCCCACGTGCGTGTATGTGCGCGTGGGTTAATATATAATGAATGTGCGCATAGACTCTTTAAAGCCAAGATACCAAGGTAATAGAGTAAACCACTCTATTTTTATTATATACTGATCGGTTTATCTGTTTGTAATCGGTAGGAGATATTTAACTCAATAATATACTATATATATCAATTGAGAATGAAATCACAAATATTATATTTTATTCGTAGATATCAATTTTTCGTTCATCTAAATATTATATATCATTGATAATATTCTTTATTCCTTATTTAACTCTTTTTCGAAGTTAAAGTATAATTTTTAAAAAATGATATTTTTCTAAGTTCTTCAGATATTTTTAAGGTTCAATAATTTTATTATCAAAGAAAGGACTTGCCTTTTCGGTCTGTGGCCAAAAGAAAAAGAAGCATCCCTTGCAATAATTTTATATATGCCCCGACTTGTCTTGGTCACTGATTTAGGGAAATAAATGTGGAAATAACCTCACCATCATGGACCGTTAGGCATTAGTGACGCTACCGAGATTTCGGTCATGCATGTTGCTGTCTCGTTTATGCAAAATAAAAAAAATGTTGCTGTCTGGATCGGGGCAATAAATGTGATGGTCCATCGATCTGCCTAGCTTTACAGTAAAAAGCAATTTATCCCGTTTGATTTCGGTTTAAGGTAATTTAATCTCTGTGGTTTAAAAATAGATAATTTACCTCCTTTGTGCTTTTAAAAAATAGCAATTTGGTCCCGCGTGCATCTCACTCGTGCGTAATGAGAGTTTGCGAGAAAAAAATGAAAGAAAAAGACTATTTTACCCCTAAATTGTCTAATAAAGTTTAATATTATTTTTACATTTATTTCATTACAAAATTATTATTTAATTATGCAAAAAATGTAAAAAATACTATAATAATACAAGAAATTGTAAAAATTTATTCACCTAAAAATAAAGTAACATGTCCTCAAAAAATCATCTATTTTTCCAAAAATTCAACTAAAATTTGATTTTTTTTAAAGTTTTTTCAATTGTTATATTACTATTTAATTATTCAAAAAATTGCAAACCATATTTTAGTAATTTTTTGTTTTTTTGTTACGTTTTAAATATATATGAAGAATCAAATATATATTAGGATCGTATAAAATATAAATTGAATATGAATAATTATAACATTATCTGGTGTAAGCTCAAATGTGACGGAATTAATTTGATCTCAAATCAACAAAAATTTCTCGTAATCTACAAAATATGTAAAAAACTTTAGTAAAATAATATTAAATAGGCAGTACTTAATATAAATTTTTAAAAGTAAAAAAATAAAAAAAAACATGGCCCAATAAAAATATTTTAAATATTTTATAAATATTTAATTTTGTAATATTTCTTAGATATAACTATTTTAAAAATATCTCTAAAATCTTAACTAAAATTATATTTTTATTTGTTTTAAGTGTTTACGGCTTTATTACTTTTATAGCAGAGTATTAATTATATACGATTTTATTACGTTTGTAGCGTATTTGTTTTTTCAAATTTTTATAGAATTTCTCTCTTTTTATGTTTGTATTATTTTTACAGAATTTAATTGTTTTTTTCTATTTTTTTTATGTATTTTTAAATTTTTTTAATTATATTTTATTTTTGCTTATTTTTTTAATGTTTTAATTTTAATTTTTGTATTTCATACTTTATATTTTAGTAGTTCATAATTTAAAAAATTAGTAATAAATGATATTAGGGATAAAACAATTTTTTATTTTTTAATTAAGGATATTTTAGTCTTTTCAATTTCGATTTTGATTAAAATAAAATAAGGTAGCGCGTTGACATTTTTTTAAACCAAAAGGGGGTAAATTATGAGTTTTCAAACCATAATAATGTAAAGTGACTTTACCCCAAATCACAGGAGTGTAAATTGCATTTTACTCCACATCCTCATGTCATCATTATAAATTACATTTTTACTCGTGAAAACCAAACATATGGAGAAGGCTGCAAATGAAACCATACGCAGTACTTTATTTTCTTTTTGATTCATATTCAATTGCTTTTTTTGAATTGTGATTTGTGAGAATGGTCAAAGAAATAAAGTTAATTCCACCAAAAAATGAGGTATGTGACTAGTTCATTGCATATTATAATTTTATTCAAATTCAGTATCACCATCAAATTAAAATTCTTCGATTTGATAATTGGTTAGAATTTATGAACCTTGAGATGAAGTCATTTTTTACCTCACACGATTTGATTCATCTAACAACGTGTCCACATGATGGGACAAATGTAGTCATAAATAATGTGCAAGTATACATACGTCTCCTAAGTCATATCTACATAGAGTAATGCTCTAAACATGCTCACAATCTACAATATATAATATGGTGACCGAACACTTCAGGGGTGATAAGTAACAAACTACTAAATGAAACTGAATAAAACTAAGTACAAATAGAAACTAAGAGAGTCTAAATCAAATGGTGTCAAGGACTTGAACCAAACAACTAATAAATTCTAGTGTGGATCACAAACAAGAGGGGCAACTCAAGACTACGATTTCTTGCCTATCTACAT
>JAOYMZ010054721.1:0-13620 GCA_025802335.1 Pinguicula primuliflora
GTCCTAAATATTCAATGGTACCTTTTCCAAAAGAACACTTGGACAACTTAGCATATAGCTCATTCTGCCTCATCACTTCCAGAACAGTTTTTAGGTGCGATAAGTGCTCCTCCCGGTCCTGCTATACACCAGAATATCATCGAAAAACACTAATACAAACCTCCTTATATACCTCTCGAAGACTTGATTCGTAAGACTCTGGAATGTTGAAGGTGCATTGCACAAACCGAATAGCATAACCAGAAATTCAAACTGACCATGATGTGTGATAAAACTTGTTTTGTAAATGTCAGACTCCACCATTCGAATTTGGAAATATCCTGATCTCAAGTCCAGTTTACTAAAACAAATAGCCCCATGCAATTCATCTAGTAATTCGTCAATAATTGGAATGGGAAACTTATTTTTCACAGTCATAGAGTTAACATACCTATAGTCCACACACATCCTCCAGTCTCCATCCTTTTTCTTTACCAAAATTACTGGAGAAGCAAAGGGACTTTGGCTCCTTCGAATCAGCCCACTACTCAGCAATTCAACCACTATTTTCTCAATCTCATCTTTCTGATAATATGGAGTATGGTAGGGAATCTGCTTCTTAGGAACAGCCTCGGGTGCTAAGGTTATCTTGTGCTCCACTCCTCTTATGGGAGGTAAACCTGTTGGCTCCTGAAACACATCATTAAATTCAATTAATAAGTTTCCCAATATAGCTTCAAAATCCCCCTTAACAGAATTAGAGGATGAGTAGGTAGCAGTAGTTTCATCCCTTCCTTGCAATGAGTACAACTTTCCAATAGCAGTAGCTGATCCCCCCATGATAAGCTTGGTCATTTTCTGGACTGAGATCACCTTGAGCTCATCCTTGCTCCTGATAGCTTAGATTTGCAAGGGCCTCTGATTGAAGTGCAAAGTAACCACCATGTCATTGTAATGGTAGGAAATAGGATTAAATCCTTTCAACCATTCCTCTCCAATAATTAAGTCATAGCTGCCCAATGAAATAATTATAGGACTGCATTGAAACTCCATATCTTGCATCATTCATGTGAAGTTTTGGCATTGAGTATCACTGATGCTTCTGACTCCATTAGCTACCTCAATGACCATAGGCTTGACATACTCCAATGCTAGTTGCATCCGGTCTGCAAATTTTTGATCCAAGAAGTAGTGTGAACTGCCCCCATCGATTAAAATATGTAGTGGCTCTCCCTTGTAAGACCCCTTCACTCTATAGGTATTCAATCCACAATTCCCAGCAAGGGCATTAATAGATAAATTCCCTCCTTCTTCAACTCCTAAAACTGGCTCCTCTACACTTTCCTCATCAGTGCCTGTTTCCCAGAACTCCTGAGGGTCTTCAGGTACTGCCTGGATGGAATAAGCTTTGGTATTGCATTGATGTCCAGGTGAAAACGGTTTGCCACATTTGAAACATAACTTCTTTTCAATTCTATCCTTTACTTCTGCATCCGTTAGAATCTTCCTTTTGAAGGGAAAATTTGGTACCTTAGGTTTAGAAAAAGACTGGCCTCCAGGGATTCCACGAGTACTCTGCTTATTTCCCAGTTTTAGTGATGCTCCAGTGGTGATCTTACTAATGAGAGAATTAACAGCGAACTCCTGCTGTTTGGCAATATTGATTGTTGCTCTAAGAGAGTTAGGAGCTCTAGATTTCACTGCCGAATGCAACTCAGCATGCAAACATCCCACAAATTTCTCGAGATAGAAGTTCTCCTTAAATTCTGGGTAGGAGACCATCACAGATGAAGCCAGGGAATCAAACCTCTTAAGTAACTCTTCCAATGATTCTTGACTTCCCTGTTTCAAATACATGAAAGCATCAAGTACATTACTAGCATCTCCTAACTCAAATCTGCCCATCAAATCTTCCACAAAATCCTTCTAGTCCGTAGGTCTGGAATATTTGAGACTCCTGAACCAGACATCAACATCACCTTCCAAATATACCCAAATGAAAGCCAACCTCTCATGATACTTGATTCCAATATAAATTGTAAAATACTCTTCACACATTTCAATCCAAGATCGTGGATTTTTACCATTAAATCTAGGCAGTTCAGCAAACGGCATCTTACCTTTCCTCCTCCTTCCAGATTCCTCATATCCATAGTTTTCTTCATACCAGTCTTCAGTGTCATTCCTAACTTGACCCTGCTGCTCCTTGGGCCCATAGCCTGACCAAGCTTGACGGGTGCTTCTCCCAGGATAGAGGGCTGAGGAGGCATTTGTGTTTCCACCCACTCCAGCACAGTGTTGATTTGAGTCTGTTGGCTCAGTTGGGCAGCTTGAAATGCAATTATGTTACTGCGCATTTCTTCGATCACTGCTTCATAATTTATAGATCTGCTTGCAAGGTTGACTTCTGCCTCCGAGGAAGTATCACCAGTAGGCTTGTTGCCCGATTTTCCAGCCACCGCACCTGCTTGAGTTTGCTTGGATGCAGGATCAACCATGGCTTTAGCTTTTTGGCTCCTGGTTTTCGCTATGGTGCTGTTTGTTGATGGATCCATCAACTGCAGCTCCGATACCATTGTTGTAACCACTGGAGCAAAAGTCTATCAACCACTGGATTAAAGTCGCACATATATAAGAAATGCACAGAAAAATAAATTTCTATTATCTTGATCTTTTCGGACTAGGACACGCAACTCATGTGTAACAAATGTCTTCGTCAGATTACTGTGATATTTAGTCACCATATTAAGATCACACCTGTGCTCTGTCCCGATATAAGTTATTTCTCATTTACAGCCATCGAGTCTGTAAAGTGCAGTGAGCGACCAATCACATCCTTCACCTTCAGCATGATGCTTACATGCAACATACCAACGTTTCTTATCGCTCTTAACCATCTAAAATTCGCTTTTTGCAACCATAATATGATATTTCATTACCGAATGTTGCAGATGAGGCTTATCTTTGAACATTTAGCCCACTGACCATAATATGATATTTCAGATTATCGAATATTTTGGAGATGAGACTTATCTTTGAACAAACCATAATATGATATTTCATTATGTTGGCCCACTTCATCACCAAATTCAGTTTTTCATTTCAATTTTCAAAGTTCTGTCGGCCGTCGTCTTCGTCTCCAGCTCCAGGTCGGTTATGGGTTTTGTTATGAGTTTCATATGCTTACAGAATTTTGGCATTTCTCTGAAAAGATCCCTACCTTTTCGCAGATTTGGATCCCTTCGATCAATTCTTCGATTTCAATTTTTTTTCCGTGTGTAGCCGAAGAACAGTGGAAGACCATGAATGAGAATTGAGAGCTCATACATTCGTCAATTTTGATTCGTTCGGAGGTATACTGTACTGTTGTTCCAGTTTTTTTTTTCTCATTTTATTTCCACTTGCTTTGTCTGCTGCTCATAAGCTTACGGTGTTGCTTTGCTATTTTTTAGTTTCCTCAGTTATCATAAGCTTACGGTGTTGCGTCTCCCCAGTTATCAAAAATACATTATCTTGGGCTTTGATTATTTTTTTAACTCCATCAGCCAAGCCAAGGCAGTAAGTTCAATTCTCTAGCTACAGAAATTCTCACCAACTAAAGGCACGCAAGGGTGATCGATCAAGTAACATCTATTCATTCATTCATCTATTCGATCAAGTAACATCTATTTTATGTCGCAAGAATTGAGTATGGATGGATCTAGGGGAAACCATTTTCTACTTGCATACCAGCAGAATGCCTGCATTCTGCTGGTTTTCCAGTAGAATGCCTGCATTCTGCTGGTTTCTGCATTCTGTTTTCCCATTCTGCTGGTTTTCCAGCATTCTGCTGGCTTTACAGCATTCTGCTGGCTTTACAGCATTCTGCTGGCATTCTGCTGGTACGAAGAGTTTTCAGATTTACATTCACACTGCTAATGAGGTCAAAATTTCTTTTCGGGTAATACAACCTCTTCTGTTGGTTCATGCCTCATTTGTATTTAGTTGAAACTTGGAAGTTTGATTAAGACATTTGGTGTTGGAATTCTAACTTGGATTGTGTTCACTGTTGGGTTTAAGACATTTTCATGCATACTGCTACATTCTGCTGCTTCATGCCTATTGATTTACTTGATTCTGTTGCTTTGCTGGGTTGTAACTTGGATCTGGTTGAATTTGGTTGAAGTGTGTGGTGAAGAATGAGAAGAGAGATGTTTCCAACATATCTCTTCTATATTTTCCTTGTCCATTCTGCTGACATTTCGAGATGAGTGTGTAGTGAAGAATGAGAAGAGAAATGCGTTCCCACCAATTGTATCATTTTGTTACAACCATCTTATTATCCAGCAGTCACAAATGAGATGACCTTATTATCCAGACGTTACAGCAGCTAACTCACTGGCTTTCTGCTCCTTCCTCCATTTTTCCTTTCAGAGATATAAAAGTTCAGTAAGAATAGCTTAGCTTCTAACATAATGAAGTCCACCTAGCTTCTAACATAATGAAGCTAAGTTAATGAATTTCCGTTGCCATTTCATGCTCCTTCCTCCATTTTTCCTTTGCCAAAATAAATACTTAGCTTCTAACATAATGAAGTCCAGTTAATGAATTTCCGTTGGAGTTAGAGTTAGATTTTGATGGTTCATCCGTTCTAGTAGTAGAATAGCTTCAGTACTAAAGCAATAATGTCCCACATCGGATTTGTACAATCATGAGAGCTAGTATATAAAATTCCTTCTTTCATGTGAGCTCATGGGCCTGGTAACATGACAGTTGGGCTTGGGCTAATTCATTTGGTGTGAGTTCCGTATGCGGGCTATAATCGCCAAAATTATCCCTAAGCATGAGACTTTTTGTCTTTTTTGTATAAATTTTCCATCGACATGACCAATTCTGACGAGAAACTCAAATTAATGGGTGTACATGAGCTAAACATATAAGGGTTGTTATGCAGAATGATGAGAAATCTTCTTATCTAGATTGGTATTGTCCTAATTAAATGAGTATTGTCCCAAATCGTAATCATAGTCATTGAATTTTTTTGTTAATAATTATATATTTAAGATATGATTGATCTTACCCATTGGATCAACCAAACAGGAAAGATTATAATTCAGGATAATACTCATCCAATCAGGATAATACCATTGTGTATAAGAAAATTTCTCACATCATTATTTAGCACTATTAAAAATTCATAGCTTCACCATTTAATTTTGGTCACTATCATTGTAAGTTGCCGGAATCGACAATACCTATGAAAAATTTATATACATAAGGTGAAAAATCATATTTCGGTGTGGTCTGACGAACTCATCTTCAAACATTTCAAAAATCTAATTAACTTAAATGGAAAAGGTGGAACGAAACATAGGAATTCCGTTTAGTATATATAAATCTCCAATCGGTGTGACTAATTCCAACAACAGATGATCATAAATAAACACCTATATATATGGTAATTTTCCTATGCTCAACACTACTATGATCAATCGTACTCAATTTTTTTCATTGTGTCTACCTTCTATAGTCAATTGTCGCAAATGGCCACAGTGATGGATTCCTTATACATAAGAGACGAAAAACACAATGTTTTGTTGCGGTTCCTGCGATTTTGTCGTCGCGAATTTCTAAATTCCAATAAAGAATTACTTAACACATGGGAAAAATGTGCACCAAAATTTCCCCCGATTAAGTAGCTTATGCATTACAGATTAGTCGGATAGCTTATGTATATATTCATGTAACTTTGGCCGGTTTTCAACTTCACATTGTAATCATTTACCTATAAAAAAGACGTCCGATCTAAAAACTGATGGCTGAGATTGAAACATCATTTGCTGCACAATTTTTCCATATCATGCCCATTTGCTGAACCCCGTTGCGAATGATTTCTCCCAGTCGATTTCTTCCACAATGGGGAGAAGAGCTTCTAACATCTTCTCTCCCGTCGCACAAAGTTTTCCCCATGGCTTTCGCCCTTCACAACCCCAAGCTATATAAAATACTGGGTTTCGTGCTTCCATTGGTTTGCAGGTGTTTTTCCTTTTGAAGATTTTCTGCTTACGTATTTATTGGACATTAACGTAATTATGACGAAATGTAATTAAGGATTAAATTACAATTAATGTGTTTAATTGTAATTTAGATAATTATTACATTGATTGGATTTTGCCTCATATCGGCTTATGTATACTCCTATAAATAAGGAGATTCACAAACCCTAACATATGCTTAAGATTTGCACTGAAATTCCAATCTCATATATTTAGAGCCAATTTTCATAGTTATCTCGAAGTGCTGCCTCATCATCTTGGAAGAAGAGTTTTGAGTTGTGGAATACCGACGAGACTCTGATAGCCTCGATTGATGATCTGCTCAACCGGAATATTACGATCAACTACGCTTCCGCAATAAATGTACGATTTCGTATTTTTATTTAATTATCAGATCTGTTCTGATATTTAGGAGTCAATCCTACAGTGGTATCGGAGTAGAATTTCGAGTTTAATTGATTATGTTCAATTAAATTTTTCCGGATACTAATAAAATTTGTTTTGTATTTTCCGATAAAAATACTCCACTGCGCCACCGCCGTAGCCGAGATCCACCACCGCAGCCAAGATCCGCCGCCTCCATAGCCATGCGCGTCCGTCACGCGTATGAGGAAGAAACTTCTACTGGCGAATTGACTGACCCCCATGGATTGTGGAGGACTCATGGCTTGTCTGAAAATTAGGATTCTCGATTGTTCTGCAGTTGGGAAACAAAACACGTAGAATAGTGTTTTGATGATAAATGTGTAAAGTGTGTGGACAAGAAAGTAAATAGCCCTTGTACATGAAAATAAAAAATAAAACACAAATTTACCTATCCAAAAAAATATCAGCTCGTCATCTTCAAAATTTGCTGCCGCGGAACATGTTGAGCTGGCGATATAATCCCAATCATCAGTTTTTAGATCGGTTGCGTCTTAAGTTTGAGATGGATAAATAAGTTCAAAATTGGGTATATAAGGATAGGTAGATGGGGTGCAGTGCACCCCAGATCCATAAGGATCGGGTACAAAAACATTTGCAGTTAGCAACCGGAGGCAATATGGTGTATATGTGGTGATTTTAATGCAGTTAGAAGATGTCAGGAAAAACAAGGAACATTAGAAGTATCTGCAGGAGAAATGAGGGATTTTAATAGCTTCATATTGGATACAGGACTCATTGATCTACCACTACAAATCAGGCAACACACCTGGTTTCAACAAGGAGGCACAAGCTCTAGTAGGTTAGACAGATTTCTCATATCAGGAGAAGTATTAGAACAGTGACCAGAAATGATACAAATACCTCTAGACAGACAGTTTTCAGATCATTGCCCACTAGTCCTTATAAATGATGAAAGAAACTGGGGCCCTAAACCATTCAAAGTACTAGATGCATGGTTTCTACATCCTGGCTTTGAAGAGTTTGTCACAAAAGCATGGGAAGAGATTCAAGTTGATGGCACACCAGGATATATAATATTCCACAAGATGAAGGAGTTGAGGAATAAACTAAAAGATTGGAATAAGAATGTGTTTGGAATAGCTGCAATTTAGAAGAAAAAAGCTGAGGAAAAAATGAAAGTACTGGATATGAAAATGCAGGATGGACCCCTGTCACAGGAAGAAAAAAGAGACAGAGCATTGGCATGGGAAGAATTAATTAGAAGAAGCAAAATGGAAGACAACATCACTTACCAAAAATCAAGAAGCCGCTGGATAAAACAGGGGGATACTAATACTAAGTTTTTTCATGCAACAATAAAGAACAACAGAACAAGGGATGCAATTAAAGGATTATTAGTAGAAGAGCAGTGGATAACAAATCCAAAAGAAGTGAAGCAGCAGCTAAATGAAAAATACAAGCAGGACTTTAGAGAAAATAATCGAAGAAGACCGCAGAACCCTTTGAACTTAAGCAGAAGGCTGAATGTTGAAGACAATGAATAGTTAACAGCAACTTTCTCAAAAATTGAAATATATCAGGCAGTGGAGAGTTGTGGCAGCGAGAAACCACCAGGAGCAAATGGTTTTAACTATAAGTTCATTCAGAAATTTTGGTTAATGATGAAAGGGGATATTATAAGGTATATGGAGGATTTCTGGTGAGAAGGGAAGATATTAAAAGGGCTCAATGCAACATTAGTAGCACTGGCCCCAAAAAATACCAATCCCCAAGGAATAGCAGATTTCAGGCCAATTGCTATGGTAACATGCATATACAAGTTACTATCAAAACTGCTAGTTAGAAGACTAAGTAAGGTACTGCCGAAATTAATTTCTGAGACTCAAACAGGATTTATCAAAGGCTGGAACGTACTGGACAGTGTGATAGTAATAAATAAGGTCCTACACGAGGCAAAGGCAAAGAAGAAACCTTGTTCATTGTTCAAAGTAACTTTGAAAGAGCTTTTGATACTATAAATTGGAAGTACCTCTGGAAAATGATGGAATTAATGGGATTTGAAGAAAAATGGATGGGATGAACACGTTCTTGTGTAGAGACAACACACCTAAACATTATGGTTAATGGCAGCCCGGTAGGTGAATTCAAAATGGAACGAGGTCTCAGATAGGGAGATTCTCTTTCTCCCGTGCTATTTGCCATAGCATCAGAAGGATTAAACAGATTAATAGAGTTATCACTAGAAACAGGAGAGCTACACGGATACAGGATAGGAACAACTGAAGAGATAGTTACTCACCAGCAGTTTGTGAATGACACTCTATTATTTGGAAATGGAACAGCAAAAGACATGCAGACATACAGGAGAATTTTAATGATTTTTGGATTAATGTATGGACTAAAGGTGAATTTTAAGAAGAGTCCGCTATACACTATAGGGCTCACAGAGGAAGTAAAGCAGCAACACTCAAACATACTGCAATGTACAGTAGGAAGTATCCCATTCAAATACTTGGGAATTGACATTGGAGCAAATCCAAGAAGGATAAATACTTGGAAAGGAGTATTAGAAGTAATGGAGAAAGGATTGAAAGGGTGGGATAAAAAATTCCTCTCTTTTGAAGGCACAATAACACTTCTCAAAGCAGTCCTAACATCTATCCCCATATACTATTTATCCTTATTCAATGCACCAAAGGCAATACTTAAGAAGATGACGAGACTACGAAGGCAATTTTTATGGGGAGAAAAACAGGGAGGAGGAAGGAAAATAGCATGGATCAAATGGAATACTATATGCTATCCCAAAGCAGAAGGGGGACTTGGCATCAAGAATATGGAAAAGTTTAACACGGCTTTATTAGGAAAATGAGTTTTAAAGTAACCACAGGAGATGATCCATTATGAAAAAGAATTTTAGCAGCCAGATATGGCCAGCCAACAATAAATGCAGCACAAAGTCAGAGCAGGAACAAACAGATAAAGACATCAACTTGGTGGAAAGACATATCACAGCATGTAATCACAGAGCCATGGTTTAACAACCAAATCAAAAAATAGATAGGGAATGGAAAACAAACGGAGTTTTGGACAGAGGCATGGCTAGGAGATGCAAGTTTTGCTGACAAATATAAGGAACTATACAGTAATGCAAGAGACAAGAATATTACAATAGCAAGCAAAGGCTACCATGACGGAGAACAATGGCAATGGTGGTGGGCATGGCACAGATATTGTATGCTGGAAGAGGACATCCAACCGATACATTTAATCATACAGCTACAATCAGCAAGACCACCTACAGAAGCAGAGGATAGATGGCAATGGTCAGACAACACAGGTAAAGTTTTTAACACTAACGAAAACTATAATGTGTTGATGCACGAACACTGGAGAAATCAGGACTCCCAACCAAGCGCATAACAAGCATGGAACAAGCTCATACCTCACAAGATATAGTGTTTTAACTGGAAGTTACTCTACGATAGACTTCCAATCAGGAGTAACTTGGATCGAAAGGGGGTGAGTCTGAACACAATTCTTTGCCCCATGTGTAATAGAGACATTGAAACAGCAACCCATTTAATCCTACAATGCGAAGAAGCTATCAAAACCTGAAACAAAATCTACACATGGCTCGGAATTTCTAGGCCCATTGCAGCAGAAATCGAAGAACACTTACATTAGTTCATAGAAATGCCCTATTCTCCCTGGTACAGTGAAATTCTCAAAGCTATATGCAACATTCCTCGTGGGAGATCTGGAAGAACCGGAATTTGATGATATTCAGCAACCTGCGGATGACCTCTGAAGAAGGTTTCGAACGAATCCAAATTAACTCATGGTGGGTGCTCAAAACGCATAAACGAATCATACCAGAAATTGGATTCGACGAATGGGAGAGAAATCCGCAATTATGTGTATGTTAGTTCAAGGTGCATTCAATGACAAGCATGCAAGGTGCATTCAATGACAAGCATGCAAGGTGCATTCAATGACAAGCATGTGTAGCAACAGTATGAAGGCAAGCATGACTAGCAACAGTAGCAAGCATGATTAGCAACAGTAGCAAGCGTGTATATGAACAGTTACAAGTATGAAAGTAGTCTATAAATATTGTACATGATGAAAATGAAAAGTAATGAGAAAAGTGGAAAGTATGAATTCCTTCCAATCCTTTCATAACTAGATATATGTGTTAACTTCTAATAGTGTACCATGAAAGAAGAATTCGATTTTTGATGGAGATCGGAGGAAGAGGAAGATGAAATAAAAAAGAGTGTAACCTCTTGAAAACTCCAATCGTTGTAAATATCCAAAATGGGAAAATGTAATTACTGTATAATTTTACATGCAATAAATAAAATAGCTTATTTACCCCCCAAAAAAGTTGCGGAGGAAATTTCTTTTACTAATTAGGATAGAAATTAGAAATCTCTACATTCACTTACCCCTTACCCAACAAAGAAATCTCTACATACAATTCAGAAGATGGGCGAATCGAACGGCGAAGAATTCACGAGATTCAGAATGCTATTCCAATAATTGGTGTTATCCTCATGGTACTGACTACCACCCTCCACGGCGACGACACCGCTTACTCCTGCCCCATCTTCCGATTCGCCGCTCTCGTTGGCCAGGCATCGCTCGCCGCCGGAGTTATTCCCCAGCAACAGATCCGTAAACTTCTCCACGAAAGTCCCGCAGGGCACATGCTCATACACGGCGGATGAGCTCTCACCGTTCCTCGCCGTGGAACTCAGCGTCGACGTCGGAGATCCGATATCCGCACCGCCATCGGCCGTCTTCCCCGCCTTGAGAACGTCGAGGAACAGCCCCTTTCCAACCGGCGTGTGTATCTGGTTTGAAGAGCCGTCTAATTCTGAATCCTGCTTCAGTATACAGAAATTGTTAACCAATTTGGGGAAAAATCCTTTTCCCTGAATCAATTTTACTCGACTTTGATTTCACCTGGACTGAATTTCGAATTTTTGATTGTCGGATCAATCTCGCCTCCGCTTCGAGCCTAGCACTCTCCCACTGCGCCATGTGGCTGAGATTTGCAGCATACTTCGTCTCTCCACCGCTGCTGGATAAAATGACGTCGTTTTTGGGTTTGTGGGTCACCGGATCTATCCCCATTTTTGCCAGTCTTTTCTTGAGATGGGTATTCCAATAGTTCTTGATCTCATTGTCTGTTCTCTTCGGCAAGTGAGTGGCAATGGTAGACCACCTGAAGAAGAAGAAGAGTCCAGTAAAAAATGAAAAAAAAAAGTTACACAACAGTCAAATCACCACAGATTTTTTTACCGAAACCAACAGATGATGGCGAGGAATAAATGCCGCCAGCTGGGTATTAACAAACTCTGACATTTTGCTGAACGAAACAAATTCTTCATATAGAAATGCTAAAATTGCAGCAACTGCAATTTTTCCCCAAACAAGTCTCTGAATGTTGTTTACCTGTTACCCAAAAGGGCATGTAGCTGGATGATGGTTTGCTCTTCCTGTAGACTGAATTTTCCTCTTTTGATATCAGGCCTCAGATAGTTTGTCCATCTCAATCTGCAGCTTTTCCCGCATCTCTGAAGACCTGGAAACAGAGAGAAGCAAATCAACTCATGTTTTTTCCTTCATAAACCCTCCTCCATAGTGAATTTTGAACAAGGAAGAACTTGGATTACCGGCTTTTGTCGGCAAGGCCCGCCAGCTACCATGTCCGTGTTCTTCGATGTAAGCTAAGAGCTTCTGATCTTCTTCCGGGGTCCATGGCCCCTTCTTCAACCCCACTTTCTCGCAACAGGGAGATCGACCCATTGGGGGCAATGCTGTGCAGATTTGATCACGATAATTGTAGGGATGGGGATGCGGCGAAAGCCCTGTTCTTGTTTATGAAAATGGTGCGGAAAATGCACCAAAGAGAAAGAGAAGTGGTGAGTGAGTTTGAAGTGGGGGACTGAAGGAGAGGGACTGGAAGGGTAGAGAGTAGGAGTGACCGCTAAATAAGACAGCAAGGAAAGAAGCTCATTTTTTCTGATTTATAGAATTAACCTAATGAGCGTTTGAGAAGGCAGCTAATCCATTTAGATACTAGGCGGTCACACTTCACTTGTCTAATTGACGCATAAGCACTTGCTTGGCGATTAAACGGACACATGGATTGCATAGGCACTACGGGGGGCCCTGATCATCCAGGGATCGCCCATCACTTTCCCGAACGATGATTATAGCTGTGCAAACTATTACAATTTGGATAGGAATAAGGCTTCTTGGGGACTTAGATTCTTCCTTTCACACGGTTTTTGTCTTTCAAGTTGAACAAGGATTTTCCAGTGCCAAAAATGTATTCCTTACACCTGAAGACTTGTATTGCGGTAATGTTATAAAGCACCACCTCAATAGCACACCACCATGACACCACCCTCTATTAATAGGTAATGGGTCCCACATACACACACCAACATGTGTGTGCTTACCTATTAATGAGGGTGGTGTGCTAAGAGGTGGTGCTCTATAGTGGAATCGCTTATATTGAGACTCATCAGACACTCTGAAACATCCACCAGTAACATGAATTCTTCCAAAATACACCAGAACACCCAAAATGAGACTTAACAATTTATGTTGTGTAAATTCCGGGCTCCAATTCTAGTAATGTTTCTCTATCCAATTGACTGGGTAAATCGTCCCATGCCTTCTGAAAACTCCAAACATCAAGCTTTTAGAGGACTTAATGAAGATTAGTGTTCTTTTAAGAATCATAAAATGGAGTAAGGACAGTCATACATTCTATTATTCTATAACTATAAATGAAGAAATAAGGCGATCACAATTTGTACACCGTGCTACATCTCCAAGATGGGTTTGCGTCAAACAATTCTACGCGATCAAACGTGGCAGGTCAAAAGACTAGTGCAACAAGAGTAGAAGATTGTCACTAGAAGACTAAATGTATGATCTACATAATTCAACAAGGAAAGTCGATACTTGTGAGATTCAGGCCCTGTTTGCAAGTTCTTCTCAAAAGCAGCTTTTGGCTTTTCAATCGCAGAAGCCCCTTTTATAATGTTTGCGATTTTGGCTTTTGGCGGTGGAAAAGCTCCTAAAAGCCCAAAAGCCAAAAACTACATTGGAGAGTCAATTTTGTAAATATTTAAAAATTCACTTTTAAAATAATTTTGTCTATATACAAATCGATAATATCAAAATACTCAAAAAA
>JAOYMZ010054732.1:0-13620 GCA_025802335.1 Pinguicula primuliflora
AGCAAGAAGCAAAAGGTGGTAGCCCTATCTAGTGCAGAGGCGGAATTCAGGGGAATTGCTAGGGGTGTGGCTGAGGTTCTGTGGCTACAGAAGTTGATGAGTGAGCTTGAGTTCCCACCAGACCAACCTTGTCCTTTGAGGTGTGATAACAAAGCTGCGGTACACATTGCAGAGAATCTCGTGCAACATAACAGAACCAAGCATGTAGAGGTGGACCGACACTTTATAAAAGAGAAGCTGGAGGCTGGTGTCATTTCTCTTCCATTCGTGAGGTCTGAAGATCAACTCGCTGACATCCTCACTAAGGCAATTACTGGAAGAACCTTTCATGATGTTATTAACAAGTTGGGTATTGGACATCCCACTACTCAACTTGAGGGAGAGTGTTAGTTAGAGGAATATTAGGGAAAGATTGACCAAATCTTCCCCAATTATCTCCCGAGATTGGATTTCCCATAATCTCGGAGTTACCATATATTTGATGATTCCTTGTAACCTCTGTATAAAGAGGAGTCTCTGTACATTGTAAATGAGTGAAAAAGAAAGGAAAAATACAATAACGAAGGATTGCAGTCCTTCTGTGAAGTAGGAATTCTCCCGAACCACGTAAACTATTGTGTTCTTTATTTTCTTCATATTATATCGGATATTTTGGTAAGACCTTTTACATTCAATAAATTGAGGGTTTAAGTAGTAAGTGTATAACATTATTTATCCTCATTTTTTTAAGAAAGAAATACTGGGTGTCTTGTAAGCATGATAAATTTTCTACTAAACAAATTTTATTTTATTTTTATTGTAGTTAATGCCATATATCAATTAATGAGGGTTTTAATATGAGCCATTGGATGAAGAATAGACTGCCCTGATGAATAGTGTGGATAATAACATTTTATTTTGGATATTACGAGTCTGGAGGGAAAAATTATGCTCCAAATCTTATAAATCTTATTTTATTAGATTAAGATGGTACGAGACAATATACAGATATTGCAAAATGGATTAGGTTGGGATGGATACAATAATGCAAAACGGATGAGATACGTGCCCGGGCAGTGGCAAATTCAAGCCCGGGCACGTACAGATGGATACGTGTCCGTTGTTGCCAAGCCCGGGATACGTGTCCGTTGTTGTCAAGCCCGGACAGTGGCAAATTCAAAAATACGGCGAGATTTTGTAGCTTTAGAAAAAATTTGCCTCTTCTTCCTTCCTTCTACTTGGTTTTCTTTCGTGGTTCCATGCGTCTAACACAGATGGATGCTCAGGCAGTGTTTTGGGAAGCAATTCCAGTCCTGGAACGTGTATGAGGTTAGGAGACCTCGATTTCGGAATACTTCCCACAATTTTCGCTTGATTCTCTGGAGGATTTTACGTGTTTCATACGGGTCCTGATAAAAATCAATTTATTCCTTGCCACCCAATTTCCAGATTGTGAGCCTCAAACATTGAGGGACAAAATCCGATATGAGAGGAAAGACTCTTTACATTCGATAAATATAGGGTTTAATTCGTAAGTGATAACCATTTTTGATCCTCATTTTTTTAAGAAAAAAATACTGGGTGTCTTGTAACTTGTAAGCATGATAAATTTTCTACTTAACAAAATTTATTTTATTTTTATTGAAAGGCTATCGGAATCTAATAGATCTTATTTGATCAGATTAAGATGGTAGGCGGACAATTTACATATATTGCAAAACGGATTAGCTTTGGATGGATGCAATAATGCAAAAGGGATGACATAATTTTTTGGCCTTTCTCCACCAAACAGCAGCTCAACTCTTTTACCACTTTTATGCAGTTTAGTTCACATTTTTTTCTCTTTGTCAGGCAATTTTATAAATAAATAAATATTTTTAGTTCTAAATTTTAAATACAATTTTATTTTCCATTTTGAATAAGAATTAAAAGAGAAATTTTCAAAATACATCAAAACAAGTGAAAAAATCAAAAGGAGGAGGAAAATGAAAATAAAAAACAAGTAGAGAAAGACACTCATTTATTTATCAAAGAACCCCTAAACCCTAAATCTCGAGGTAAGCTCGGCCGCTTAGGCCTCGTTTAGGTCGCTAAAGCACCGTCTAGACATTAGGATATTACCCCCCGCCTTTCCCAAATTTTCATTTAAGCAGCTAATTCGGTTAGGCAGTGAGCGAGCCCTGCGAGTTTTAACAAGTGTTCTAAATAGTGTTCTATTGTCACCCGAGCAACCAGTTTGCGACGACGACGAGTAGACTCCAAATTTCTTCCCATCGCTTTCCACGTATGTCACCCTTTTTCCCCCTCCAGTCTTTAAATATTGTCATCTGCTTTAACTCACGCTTTCATTACAATTCATTACACTACACGGTTCTATATCTGGTGATGAAAGCAAAAAATCACACGTCTGGTTGTTTTAGCACCCATTCCGAACAAATAGCGTAACAAAAAGAAGCACTTGGAAAAAAAAAAAAAGTGAAACAGCCACATACGAGGTTAATAAGCTACTCTATCCCTTCTCTCCTCTGGCTTTGTTGCATTCCCCTGTTTTCTTTGCATATTATAAAACCCAAGATCAGAGCCAGAGCAGCTATAAGACACAGTAGGGTGCACAAAAAGGCCGTTGCTTTGTGAATTTACTCGCATGATGGCTTTGAAGATTGTAAGGCTGAATGTGCTTTTCGTTGGGCTGTTTCTTGTATTCGGAACATGGATTCCATGCGGAAAGGCTTCTGTATCATATGATCATAAGGCCATAACGGTGAATGGGCAGAGGAAGATCCTTATTTCTGGGTCCATTCACTATCCAAGGAGCACACCAGAGGTATGGTTATGACTATGAGCCAAAATATACTTTCAACACATGTTCTTGAATTGAATGCACTTGGCTTTTTAACATATTTCCCACAACTTCTATTGGGGAATGACAGATGTGGCCTGATCTTATTCAGAAGGCAAAAGAAGGCGGGCTTGATGTAATTCAGACATATGTTTTCTGGAATGGGCACGAACCAGAGCCTGGAAATGTTAGCTTTGTCTTCAAATATTTGTTTTTACTGGCACTTCTTATGTGGTTTGTTTGAATTAATGATTTTTGTTTCCTCTGTTTTTACAGTATTATTTTGAGGGAAGGTATGACTTGGTGAAGTTTATCAAATTGGTGCACCAAGCAGGGCTCTACGTTAATCTCAGAATTGGTCCTTATGCTTGTGCAGAATGGAATTTTGGGTGGGACAATTGTAAATTTAAGACAGTAAAAAAAAAAATGTTTCTATTTGTGAAAGTACTGAAAGGTTTTGCCTTTTCTAAAATGATTATATTATAGGGGCTTCCCAGTTTGGCTGAAATATGTTCCTGGCATAAGTTTCAGGACCGATAATGGACCTTTTAAGGTAAAGACATCCAATTATGAATTATGATAGAGAGAGAGATTTATATTTTCATCTGATCCATACTTCTTCATTCTGGGTGTCTGAAAATGCTTGAACTCAAGGCTGCAATGGAAAAGTTCACCACTAAGATTGTCAACATGATGAAAGCTGAAAGCCTATATCAGACACAGGGTGGTCCCATCATATTGTCTCAGGTAGTAATCTAATTGTTTGTCTTATATTCCTTGACCTTGTCTGATCCATTAAGTATGAAACAGTTACTTAACACTCTCCTTATCGTTTCTTGTTGTGTGGTTAGATTGAGAATGAGTATGGAATCATGGAAGACGAGATCGGTGCGCCTGCTCGAGCTTACGCCAACTGGGCAGCCAAAATGGCTGTCGGGCTTGGCACTGGTGTCCCATGGATCATGTGCAAGCAAGTGGATGCTCCTGATCCAGTTGTGAGTATTGTTGAACTCCCTGCGCATGAACATGACATTTCAAGGTCCATATGGTTTGTACTGTATTCAATGCACCAATTCCTTCCTTTCTGCAGATCAATACTTGCAACGGTTTCTATTGTGATTACTTCTATCCTAATAAGGCCTATAAACCCAAGCTTTGGACTGAAGCTTGGACTGGCTGGTATGAGCCTATCCTATCCTATCCTATTCCATTCTATTCTTTCTCAACAATTCTAACATATTATTACAGGTTCACTGAATTTGGTGGTCCAGTTCCTTACCGTCCAGCTGAGGATCTAGCATTCTCTGTTGCAAGATTTATTCTGACGGGCGGTTCTTTCGTAAACTATTACATGGTGAGTTGCAATAAAATGGTGATTCTCATCTTCTGTTTTCAGGTGTTGGCTGCCATTTGCAGTTGATACCAACAATTTCAACACCTGCCCCTTTTCTGTATTGGTTTCCTTTCCACAGTATCATGGAGGAACCAACTTTGGTCGTACTTCTGGTGGTCCTTTCATTGCAACTAGTTATGACTATGATGCGCCCATTGATGAGTACGGTAAGAACAGAGGGCTGATTTTTCCCACCCCTTGTTCCCACGAATTGTTCACGTATTGTACATATTAAGTGGGCCCTACAGAGCACATTAACACTTTTAGAAGGGAGGTGTCTCGTGGGAAAAATCATTTTTGGTAAGAACATCACAATACAACAATGGTTTTTGCGTGCGTTTATTCGAATGGCTTCTCTTTACATGTGATGTAGGACTGTTGAGGCAGCCAAAATGGGGTCATTTGAAAGATCTTCACAGAGCAATAAAGCTCTGCGAGCCTGCTCTCATTGCTGGAGATCCCACTGTGATATCGCTTGGACACAATCAGGAGGTTCGTGGTCGATTTTCGATTCCGTCTCAGTGATCCATCATTGTACTCCAATGAAAATTGAAACATGTATGTATGTATGTATGTATGTAATCTCTCTCACTCTTGTCTTTCTTACCCTAAACCAGGCTCGTGTCTTCAAATCAGGATCCGGAGCTTGTGCTGCTTTTCTTGCAAACTATGACCAGAACTATGTTGCGACCGTCTCTTTTGCAAATATGCATTACAATTTGCCTCCTTGGTCCATAAGCATCCTTCCCGACTGCAAGAACACTGTTTATAATACAGCACGGGTAAGGAAAAACTGTGTACAGGATGCATGCACCATGAATATGATCGAGGATGTAACCAACGTTTTTTTATCCTGTATCCTATCCTCCGATTCCTCCCTCATCTGCAGATTGGCTGGCAAAGTGCTCAAATGAAGATGACCCCAGTCGGCAATGGATTTACATGGCAGTCGTATAACGACGAGCCCACTTCCTATGAGGAGGACACCTCGTTTACAAAACTTGGATTACTGGAGCAGGTCAACACAACAAGAGACGGCACAGATTATTTATGGTATACAACAGAGTAAGTCAATCCTTCATCCCCACCCCAGAGGCTGAAGCTGAAAAAAAACAGACCTCACCTTGCGTTCTTTTCCTGTACACTGCCTTTCCAGAGTGAAAATTGATCCTAGTGAAGGGTTTTTAAGAGGCGGAAAATGGCCTGTGCTCACAATCTACTCTGCAGGCGATGCACTGCATGTATTCATCAATGGACATTTATCAGGTACGCTGTCTCTATACAATAAATTCCAATGAAAAGCATGGATAATCAATGCTTTAACATGCACAATTGAGTGTAAATAATTTCTTGCAGGGACTGCCTATGGAAGTCTGGAGAATCCGAAAATAACTTTCAGTCAAGGTGTGAATCTGAGAGCTGGACTCAACACAATTTCTCTGTTGAGTATTGCTGTTGGTCTCCCGGTTCGTCCTCTTCCTTTTTGTCAATTCCACACAACAATTCAAAGAGTACCTGTAACAACTTTCAATCTACTACCTCTTTAGAATATCGGCCTGCACTTTGAGACATGGAATGCTGGTGTCCTTGGTCCTGTATCCCTTAGTGGTCTCAACCAGGGGAAAAGAGACTTAACATGGCAAAATTGGTCCTACAAGGTTAGATTTCTTCAGCATCCGCAACCATCTCATTTGCCAAGATGACTCCGCATCCATCACCTGCTGTTCTATTCTGATCAGATTGGCTTAAAGGGAGAAAACCTCGGTCTCCATTCAGCAGGTGGAAGCTCTTCGGTTGAATGGGTTGAAGGCTCCTATATTTCTCAGAGGCAGCCATTGTCATGGTACAAGGTTGAGCATAAAGACCATGAGAAACATATTTTGTTCCAAGACAAAACGATCAGGAGATCGTAATTTCTAAATCTTTTTCCTTTTTCTAGGCCACTTTCAATGCTCCCAGTGGAAATGAGCCTCTTGCTTTAGATATGAACACCATGAGCAAAGGGCAGGTATGGATAAACGGCCAAAACATCGGACGCTACTGGAATCAGTACAAAGCATCAGGCCAGTGCGGAGCATGTAACTATGCCGGTTGGTTCACTGAGAAAAAATGTCTCAAGAATTGTGGTGAAGCTTCTCAGAGATGGTAAAAATGAGATTCTCAATGTTTTAAAATACCTCCTGCATTCTTATCATCCAGGGCAACATCCGTCGACGGAATGTGGAACCATATTGCAGGTATCATGTTCCTCGTTCGTGGCTCAATCCAAGCGGAAATCTGTTGGTCGTGTTTGAAGAATGGGGAGGAAATCCATACGGGATCACTTTGGCAAAACGGGAAGTCGACAGCGTGTGCGCGGACATATACGAGTGGCAGCCAAGTCTAGTGAACTGGAAGCTGCAATCATCGGGCAAAGTTAAGAAGCCATTGAGGCCCAACGTTCATCTCTCATGTCCTGCTGGTCACAAGATGACATCCATCAAATTTGCAAGCTTCGGGACACCACAAGGTGCCTGTGGAAACTATCATGAGGGAAACTGCCATGCATTTCACTCATACGACGTCTTCCAAAAGGTATATGTAAAACCTACAAACACAAACACAATGGCCTCAACATGTGCATTAACTTTTAGCTGATGTCTTCTTATACCCGGGTTTCCCTTTCACAGGATTGCATTGGGCAACAATCTTGTACGGTGACCGTCACTCCTGCAAACTTTGGAGGGGATCCTTGTCCAAACACTATGAAGAAACTCTCAGTGGAGGCAATTTGCAGTTAAAAGACGGACAACACGTGTGGCAGCCATAGAACGAAAATGAACTTTTGTTCTGGGGGTGAAGTGAAGGTGTACATAACAACATACTATCAAATCCAAAGCCTCAATGTCATGCAATTATAACAGAGTTCAAGGGCCTTTGGGCTAGAAACAGAAGCACATTATACACAAATGTTGAAAAACTTGAAACTTCAAGCTCCAGTCCTAGCTTGCGAGATTCAAATTGTAAGTACCCATATTGAAAAAGGTAGTCTTTCACTGATATAATAATGCTCAGTACTCCAACAGAGTTTTCCTTAACATTAATAGCAACTCACTCAAGTTAGATATTGTCTGTCAAAGAGGGGTTTACCTAGTGTGATGGGAGTGATTAACATGTCATTGGTTCAAATTACCGCGGCGACGTTACCTATCAAAAAAAAACTCAAGTTAGATATTTTAGTAGCCATTCAAAAAGATTTACAGGCAAAGAAAGCTCTGGTACGAGTATCAATTACTGATAGGAGAGCACAGACTCCACAGCAAGTGAGGGCTAATCGCCCAAGTCCAGAAATCATGCGCCCGTGAGAACTAGTATCTCAGGGTATCAGATAGTTTCAAGGCAACTAATCTAATGAGGAAAAGCAACTCAGCAATGAAAACAATCACACTAAAAGGATCAGGTCACAAAGGATGAGGTCGCAGCTCGTCAACACAGAAGTATCAGGGCAGGAAAACAAGTGATGGCTACACAAGGTCTCAAACAATCAGGTATCAGATCATCAAAGGACCAATTTCACATCTCCAACACACACGTAAGTTCTCTATAACTTTATACCTAAAAAATATTTATGGATTTGATACTCTGTCATGAGAGTATCAAAAAAAAAGCTTTGGTAGAGGAGGAATATAAAAAAAAAAAAAAATCGAACAATCATCATCTCTGGCAATAACATAAAACTCGAATTCCTCTTTAGGCAATTTTATGAACAGCCAAGGAAGTGCAGTGTTAATTTTCATCAGCATTTGGTCTCATATTTGCCCAAATTCAGACTAAATTGCTACACTGCATTCCACGTCAAAAACTGGCTTGTATGAGGATCAGGGTCGAAATACAAAAACTTTCTCATCAGATGCATATAGTGATCCAGGTCAAGTTCATAGTACGGGGATTAAAGATTGCAAGCTGCAGCACGTCACAAGATGATCTTTGAACTTATCAAGCTCTGCTAGGACCACCGTCTCAGGCCGGTATATATCTACACAAACACACAGGTAAGATAATACAGGACCAAACAGAAACTGTGCTCGCAATCAGGTTACCGCTTCAAATAAGGAGGATAATGAGCCTGAAGAATACGACGAAAACAAAACAAGGTTGAGATTGCTCATAAGACTTCAGCTCTTAATTTCTGTAAACAGGATTTCTATAAACTCCATATACTCTATCCAAAGACCAAGACAGCAATAAATAATGATTAGATGATTGAAAATGTTGGATAACTGAATCCAAAACATGGTTTGCTGCCATAAACACAAAATTGATCAAGGACATGATGATTCTATAGTTCTCATCTGTCAGAGAGATTGTTTACTAACAAAGAATCCCCAAGAAAAACAACATGAAATGAATTAAAAAAATGTGCAGCTACGCGCAAGGCACTGTATAGTTGAACCGGAACCCCAACTTCAACCGGGGCAGAGGCCGCCGGTTCAATAGAGTCTTTCTCCTTCGGGGGATGAATTGTGACTAAGATCTGGCAGGGGAGTAGTTGGCCCTTGCTTTCCTTGGGGATCCCAGCCGAGCATTATCTTAACCTTGATGCCAGGCACACCCTAAAAAAAAGCACAAACAAAATAGTGATATGGAAGTTGATCGGAAGTGCTAAAGATAGTATCCACTCAAATGAATGTCGGATAAGAAAAAAGCACCTGTCGAAGTAAGACATGTCTAACGGCACTATCTATGTATTCCTTCACGGGCCGACCAGAAGAAATCATGTACCCGTCTTTGAACTTCATAGACTTGGCAAGCTGAGCCCTCAGTTTCCCACTAACAATAACCTGCAATACCAAATAAAAGTAAAGTCATAGAACACGTGATAGAAGTACTGAGTAGCGAAGGACGCTGATGATTCATTTTTTATTTTGGTGGCATACCTCACATCCCTTTGCACCACTCTCCATAACAAACCTCAAAACACCATAGCAAGCCCTGATGAAAGAAAAGAGAGAACATCACGCATTCTAAACAAGATTTTCTCAAGTAATATGATAATTATCAAATTGAAGCAACCTTTGCCATTCCAAGACATGGGCAGAGATATTGACTAGTCTAATAAAAGCAGTAGGCTTTCTAAATGGGAAGAAATACTACAGTAACCGGGACCAAGTTTTGTTGTATGGCTACATGTCTTGGATTTTCAGTTGCTGTCTTTATCTTTATATGAAATAAGTATGTGCCTTCTCCATGTCAAAGCATTAAAACCAGGATAGTTTACTTTTAATGCATTCACAATATAAAGAAAGCAAATTGTTGCAGTCATCATCCGACACAGATATTGGTATTGAAGAACCAAAAATGCTTTGTGAATGACATTTTCTTTGATCGCAGAAGGATGACAGAAAGATAAAATTCACCCTGTTAGTAGTTGCTCTTATCTTCTATTATCTTTCTTGAAAATCATGAACTAACAGTCCAAATTATCTTTTGACAAGTCCTACTCAAAATTATATAGCAACTTATATAGCAGAGAGAGTTAATCAGTAGCAAGACACAGACAAGAAGCGAGCAACGGTATCACATTAACCAATGCATAACTATTTTGCCAAAACACACACTAAGCATAACAGTTTTGCTTAAAAAACCAATTAAGCAAAACATAAATTACAAACAACCATGTGGATATTATCAGATAAGAATGACAGCCAAAACCCTTACCTTCTGACAGCAAGCCCACCAAGGAGCTTATACCTAAGAGACTCGGCTTGAGCAATGGCGCATAAACCACGATTATTAGCTTTCTCAGCATATAACTCCACGCTATTCTCTGGAAACCTGAACCGCTTCTGCACCACTGAAGTCAGCCCTCTGATCCTTCTCCCGTTCTCCCTTACAGCAAGCAATCAGACAAAAAGGTAAAAAAAAAATGAAATATTGAATATCGAAACAAAAAGGATATCAAATTAAACATCACATGCATTCAAATAGCAGGATTCAGCAATTACCGAGCACATTCTGTGTGCGAGTTGCACGGATAATGATCTCAGTCCTCATGGGGGTAACCCTAACCTCAACTCCAGAGTAGCCATCCTCCGCCTACTCTCTGGTCAAAACCTCGTTCAACTCCGCATAGAACACTCCATCAGCCACAAACTGCATGAAATCCAATTTATGTATTAGAAATCAAATCATCAAAAACTCCAATTGCAGGGACTCGTTTGCATAACCGAAAACCATTCGAAGTATGACCTTTCGCTTTTTGCTCATCTGTGTCGCCATCTTTGGATTCGTTGCCGGAGAAGGAGAGAGAGATCTGCCGCTTCAACTCGAGTTTGAGATGGATATGGGGTCAGTAACTGGATTGCAAGCAACAGAAATGCAATGAAGACGTTCAACAGTAATGCAATGAAGAAGCTTTGTATGAGAGCTTAAATCTCACCACAGTTTGGAGTAACTTTTGAATAATTCAAATCTCACCACAGTTTTGAATAACTTTCGAAAAATTCATAACAATTACTCTGACATAACAATAAATTTACAAAAATAAAGTTGTGATAATAATCCATTTCTAATCTCCAATAGATTCATAACAATCCATTTCTAATCTCCAATAAATTCATAACAATCCATTTCTAATCTCCAATAAATTCATAACAATCGACATTGATCAATTTCATAACTTTCGAATATTTGGTAACTTAAATTTCTAATCAAATTTGCAAAATTAATAACGAACTCAATTCGAAAAATCCCTAATTTGTAACGTAAACCCCTATTTTCGATATCTAATGCAATTACTAATCAATTTAACAATTTCAACAAAATTAAAATTGAGGCCAATTGACCATCAAAATCGAAAATCCCTAAACACTACCTTTAAACCCGACACCACAGCCCTCAAATTCAAAATGATGATTTGTCGAATACACATATAATTTGATTACGAAAACGTAGATCTAATAACCTAATCTCGTAAACCATGTACTTGGATACTTAAACTTAACAAAAAGTGGATGAATGACCGATTACGACGGATTTGTATCTACAAAAGAAACCCACGGATTAACCTTCCTCCATCCGTAATTGAAGTACACAGACGAAGAGAAGCCCAAACCCCAAAACGAAGGAAGCTTGAAACGTTGACGGAGACTTAACTTGGATTTATCCTGCGAAATGTAGGATTAGTCGAAGAGCAGCACGTTTTTGGAGAAAGGAAGAAGACAAACTTTGAGTGAAAAGTGGTTTTTAGGGGAACGAGATACAAGCACCACCATGGTAAAGCTATTGAGCACCACTCCATGTCGCTGTGATCAGAGGTGGTGCACTAGGATCCCACCATCCCATAACAATCTTCACGTTTTTAAGAGAGAGATGCTAGGGGGTACTAGCAAAATTGGAAAAAAATTTCTTTTGCTATAAAATTGAAAGCAATTTTTGAAAATATCATCCACCGGTAATTAAGATTCGTTAATCACACGTAATTAAGAAGATATCGGTCTTCGGAAGAACGGTATGTATTAAATATAATTTTTTGTTTCACTTTTAAACACACAGGTCATTGGAAGACCGGTGTAAAAAAAACATTTATATCTCCCCCAAGACCGGTTCGAACATTTCCTCTCCGATTTCAGTCATCTTCCGGCGACTTTTGTCATCTTCCGACGACTTCTTCCTCTTCCGCAAACGATCGTATGGTGACTGTAATTAGCACTGCTCCAAGCTCACAGCAATTATTACTGCATTATGCAATTGTGGTAACTTTCTATTCTCATATACTTACCACAAAACATTTGTAATACCTATATTTGCTCCTTCAGTTGTCTTTAAAAATTTTCCATTTTACACCTGTGGCTTGAGATTGATGTATGTTTAGCGAAAATAGGTTGTATGATTATGTTGAATAGCTATTCGATATCTACATTTACGTTTGTACTGTCTGCTATACTCCATTATTTGGTTTCTTCTATTTGTTTTCTTTACATTCAAAAAATATGCGGATTAAATTGAGACTTCGGAACCGTACGCTGAGGGTACGGGGAATACTCTAGTACTATTTGTATAGGGTAGTAATCATTTAGCGGGATAATAAAATACCGAAACATATATGACCATGGTAAATCATAAATGCATTGCTTCACATCAACTATAAATTCTTGGACTACATAGTTATTGGCCATTTCATGCCAAAAAATCCTTATACAAGTTGAAAATGGTGACAAAGACTTAAGATCATGTAATATATAGATTGACATGAAACAACACCAACAAACTCATTATAAAACTGCAAAATCCCTTGAATTGTATATTGATCGATTCTCATCTCAGCCATAAAAGATAAGGTTTTACCAACACTAACAACTCAACAATAAACGAACTATTCGGAACTGGCGGGAAGCGGCTCGAATAAATAGGGGCGGATCTAGAATCTCGCGACTGGGGGTGCTCGCTTAAAAGTTACATAAAATTCGTAAATAATATTTAAAAATATACATAATTTCAATTATTACATGTACACTATATACAATGTTTTCGAGATCGACATTAGTTGTGATCTTTCACTCACCATTTTTTGAAACTTTTATAAAATATATTCATTAGCTATACAGAAAATATCTCTCTCAATATAGCACACCACGCTATCTATCAAAAAATCATCAGATATCTTGTTCCGAAAATAACTTTTGATTAACTTTATCGCCGAGAAATATCTCTCAGCGGTAGCTGTGGCGATTGTCAAGACTAATACGAACTCAAGATGATGATAAACCAAATGATAGATTGTATGATATTTGTGCTTGACCATCTTCTTTGCAAGATTTCAATATTATTAAGATGTAAAAAAAATATGTTTTACCATCATTTGAACGCATCGTATCAATATACTATTCTAATTCATTTTAAGACAAACTATTCGCTAATCTCAATTTTTTTTAAATAAAACTTATCTAGACGAAGTAACCAATCACGATCAAAATTGACAAATTGATCAAAACTTACAAATAAATTGACAAATTGACGATAATAATGATAATAAATCTTGAATGATCAATCTAATATCTTTTACCATTTAACTAATTTTGACATAGCATTCTCAAATTTGAAAATCAAGATATAACTCTTAAAACAAAATTCAGTACACATTTCAATAATTTATTCCAATAATTATTAAAAAATTTACACTTGATCAATTATTTTCTCAATATTTTAAACTATAATTTAAATTTAAAACATTAACTACATTTATCTTCTTCTCATTACTATTTATAGTATTTATATTTTTCCAAATAAATCATCACAAACTTATTTTTTGTGATATAGATATAAAGGGGAGCCTTCGTATGGTCAGTCTTGGCGTGGACAGTTTTTCCTTCGTGTGGACAATTTTTCCGTAGAACCATCCGTTTTCGAAATTGATCGCACCATTGGAAAG
>JAOYMZ010054743.1:0-13616 GCA_025802335.1 Pinguicula primuliflora
GCGCACTTGCCGCCTTCACTTGGCATGGTTTTTCTTAGTTCAACTATTCCTCGAAGTAAAAGTATCGCCATAGGGCTTACCTAGTTTTGAGGTATTCCGAGTTGCAACAGAAAAGATCACCGTTTACGCAAAGGATTACTTAATGTAACATAATGGGCCAGAGAATTTGTAGGAGGATTGGGCCCTCAATCTCCCTAAGTTCCCATAATTTTAAGTGTGCATAGTAAATAAATAAATAAATAAATACATAGGGTGAGTCAAGGAAAGAAATAAAGTTCCAACTCCCCCACTCCTTTTCATAAGGAACTATTCTAGGAGATTCCTCCCATCTCACCCAACAACTCGGGCGCCGTAACTATAAGAGAGGCAAACAATACAAGGGGGAGTCAAGATTGAAATAGTAGAGATGGAGTTAAAGATTTGGACAAGGTTGAGGTTTGCAAAGGCAATACAAAGGTTATCCTGTGGAATTGAGGTTGGGGAGTCTACGACAAAGGTAAGTGATTTGAGCATGGTTAGAATGATTCTGGATTAGGGATTTTTCATTGCTTGGGTTCTTGATTCTTGCCTTTTTTGAAATTCTTTGAAATTGTTTTCCTAGACTGTCAGCCAAAAATGTTTATGCGCTGGATCTGTGAATTTTCATTGCTCAATATTTGGGTTGCTATGCTATTTAAAATTCTGCAAAATCGCCTATGTGTTATACACTGATTTTCTATGTAGCTTACGAATATGTTCACTCTTACTGCTAGTTGTGGCAAAGCATGATTTTTTTAATTCGATGGTTTCTTGATAGATCGGTTGAGGTTTTGAAGTAAAGTTATACCGGAGGGAGTGAAGATTATTTCAAAACAATGATAATGTAAGAGGTGCAAGTTCGATACCCAGAAAAAATAGCTTACCTATAAAAAAACAATGATAATGTAGAAACTATTTTAAAAGAGGATTTCGTGTGCAGTGGTATTTTCTTCAAACAAGTATATGTGGTTTTACTTCTATGCTGGGAAGGGAGGATCAAATTGTTGGTTGTGAGTATGGTGGTTTGGTTGTGAGCCGTGTTGAGCTGATAACATCATTGTTGATTATAATCTTCTTTCTCTCAGGATCAAACAAACGATAGCCTTTGAACTCATGGCTAACTCCAAGATTAACACACTTGAGGCTACAATCATCCAATTTATTCCGTCCAACGTCTGGTACATGAGCATGTGTGAGGTGGCCAAAGACCCGAAAGTGATCCACGGATATTTTCTCACCACTCCAGGCCTCCTCCGAAGTCATGTTTTTCACTGCCAAAGTTGGGCACCGATTTAGTACATGGATGGTCCAGTCTACTACTTCAGGCCAGAACATTTTTGGCATTTGTTTGGAAGCGAAAATGCTTCTGAACATATTTAGAATCGCCTTGTCCTTGCATTCTGCTACGGAGAATAGGCAACAGTGGGCTGACGGTGCATGCCAGCCTTGGAGAAGAATGAGGTGAATTTCGTGGTGTTGAATTCCCCCCCCCCCCCCAATTGAATTGGTGAGCTCTGGTACATAGAAGATTTCACTAACAACATGACCATCCCATTGAAATGTAGACGAACATTGCCTCGTCCAGAAACACGAATGCTTAAGTTGTATCCAAGCTTCATCGATTGATGGAAATTCTGGTCCAGGTTCTGAAAAAAAATCAACTCTTCACACATGTGGTTACTGCTACTGGAGTCCAGGAACCAGACATGCTCGAATGGATCAGATTTGGGCTCGATAAGAGTCATCGACAACATTTCATCTGAACATGAACCAAAGTTCAAGCGAGCATCAGCATTGATTCTTAGACACTGCCACTAGTAGTGGCCTAGATTGTGGCACTTGTAGCACTCCACATCGCTCCTGTTCTGACGAGGGGCAAAATTCCATCTACCACGTCCTCGGGCACTACTTGGACTTCGGGCAAACGTTTTTTGTCCATCGATGAAATCAACTTGAAGTGCCTGCTCGGCACGAGCACTTCATTTGATCCATTGTTCATGGACAAGAAAATTGTTTTGCAGATCATCAAGGGTCAATCTATCCATATCATTATATTTCTCGATGGAGCAAACGACATAATCGTACTTGTTGGTCATGGATTGTACGATCTTTTCCACAATGGTCACCTCCTCCATCTTCTCGCCATGATTCTTCATTCTGTTAACGATTGATAATGTTCTACCGAAGTAGGGGTTAACTCATTCCTCACCATTCATATGCAAAACTATAAATTCTCTGTGGAGTTTCTGCAGTTGAGCTCGTTTCATGCGAGAGGTGCCCTTGTATTTCTGCTTCAGTGAGTCCCTAATTTCCTTCGTAGTGTCCTTACGTAGCATGGTTTCGAGAACAGACATGTAAATGACCTAGAACAAGTAATTATTGGCTTTGATGTCCTTTAGCTTCAGCTCCTCTTCGACTTCTTATGATCTTGCTGCCGCAGTGATCCCAACCTCAATCAGGTGCCAGTATTCTGTAGAACGAAGGAAATTTTCCATTAGGGGGCTCCAATGACCATAATGGCCCTCGAACTTGGAAATAAAGGGTTGAACAAATCCATTATCTGAGGCCATAATGACACTGACACCAAATGTTGGGGATGATGGAAACTCTGTATGAAAATGGCAAGAACAAGGCACAAATGTATTGAGACTTTAAGCTTCTAGAAGTTATTTCCTTGATTGAAAAAGAGCACTAGAGTAGATATAAATAGATAAAGAAGCAAGAAATTCTAGATGTGCAACATTGCACGACCTCAACAACTCAATAAATGACCGATTAAGCAAATGGAACAAGTCCATTTCTAACCAACCACGAACTGAGCTTGAACGAACATATCATGTTCAAGCTCTGTTTGTTAAGCTTAACAAACGAGTCAAATTTGTTCGTTAAGCTTAACGAACAGAGATTTGTATTTGAGCCTTATTTGTTAAGATTCGTGAGCTGTTCACAAAACGAGCCCGTTCACGATATGTTTTCGAACAGTTTGCAAACAACCTCACGAATGGGCTCATTTATATTCGTTCGTATTCATCTCGTTTATGTATTTATTTACATGTTCTAACTCATTCGTTTGCATTAATGAGTAATGAAAAGTAAAGATGAGTTGATATTCTCACCCTCATTTAACAAAAACAATATAATCGATGAGTAAATATATGTGTAATTACGAATATATTGCAATAGCTTTAAACTGCAATCAATGCTACTCACCTGATTTCGAAGAAAATAAATCAACTCGTCTTATATTTCATTATATATAAAAATAAGATTATATTGCCAACAACAAAATAATCATACAAGTAGGGTTGTTTTGTTAAGATTTTATCTTAGTTAAAATTCTAATGTGACTTGAATTAATAGTTCTGATAGAAATCTAATTGTATTAGGTTTCCTGCTTATAAATATGTGACCCCTTAGACCATTAGGGTTAAGAGGGAAGGGTAGTTGATAAAAAGGTAGACACTTGAATTGTGACTCTATGCCTGAGAGCTGAGAGGTTTTCTCTGTATCTCTCTTCTATCCCGACATATTTGTTCGTAGTGGATTGATTCCTCTTCTCCTGGTGGATGTAGGCTTTAAGACCGAACCACATTAAATCTTGTGTGTTCTTTAATTATTTGCTTCATTCGATCCTGGTCAATCATCCCCATCAAATGGCATTAAAGCTGATATTAATGATTGAAGCAGTTCATAGATTTAAAGAAAAAAAATATGCAAAACCCTAGAATTCATGTTGACCGCCGCCGTTGAATGTTGACTGTTGCATTGACCGTTGTCGATTTGAAATTTGAGAATATTGGCTTGAAGCCCATCCAAAGATGGGCAAAAAATTTTGAGGCACTGATGTCCGATTGTGTCCGGAGATTATTGTAAATCACAGTCGAAGTTTCAGGAAAAAAAACAGAAGATAAATTGTTGAAACTTGTTCGGCCAATTCCCATTCTAAAATTGAAGATACCAACATGAAGCTCATTCAGTGGAGGACATAGCTCAGTAGGTGTTGTTCAATTGTTGGTTGAAAGGATCCGATTTGGACAATAAATATTCTGATCAAATTTGTCGTGATTTTGAGAAAATAGTAGTTTCGGCGAGTCCTGAGAAGGATAAAACGATTCTATTCATTGACTTGGCATTTTTGGATGAGGAACAGTGATTTCAGCAAGCGAATAGTATTCTTCAGGTGAATAATATTTTTTCGAGGAAAAACTGAAAGAGAAAAGGGTTTTGAGATTTGTTGGCTTTCTTTAGAGAAAGTTGTTTAGGTTTATTATGCTATAGTGTTGAAAGCAGAGATGCAAAATATGATCCGAGTATGAGTTTCACTATGTGACAAGTCAAGATGAGGGCGTTCTTGACACAGGGTGGTTTGCAGAAAGCTATCTTGGGAATGCCTTCCGACTAAGGTGAGGCGAAGAAGCCTGGTGACTTGGATGAGAGTAAGTGGATGGAGATCGACGAGAAAGTGTTATCCACTATTCAGTTATGCTTATCCAATGAGGTATTGCATGACGTTTTTAATCAAATGACCACCATTGACATGTGGAATAAACTGGAAACTCTGTATATTTTGAGGTCACTTACTTCGAAGTTGGTTGCCAAGCATCGTCTGTTTTCCCTTACAATGAAAGAATGTACATCAATACGTGCGCATATTAATATGTTCTCCTCTATTGTTTGGATTTGGCTAATATGGGAGTCGAGCATGATGATGAGGATCAAGTATTGATGTTGCTTAGGTCGTTGCCTCCTTCATTCAAGCATGTACGTGACACTCTTATCTATGGTAATAAGTCTCTGAAGTTAGATGAAATGAAAGCAGCTCTTTGTTCGAAAGGGATGTTTAATAAGAAGCTATCTGATGGTCATGATAATGAGTTGTTAACTGTTCGAGGAAGATCTTCTGAGAAAGGGTCAAGTGGCAATCGTTCGAGATCAAAGGCGAGAAAAGAAGGTCGAAGTTGTTGGAGCTGTGAAAAGAAGGGACATCTTAAGGATAAGACTGTGAATGAGATCAATCAAGTTGAAGATAACCATTATGGTGATGCTCTTCCCTCAGAACAAGGATAAGACTGTGAATGAGATCAATCAAGTTGAAGATGACCATTATGGTGATGCTCTTGCCGTGAGTGAAGATAGTACGAAGTGTAATCGAGGATGGATTCTAGATTCTGCATGCCCATTTCCCGTATGTCTCCATAGGGAGTGGTTTTCCCGTTTGAACCGACTAATAGAGGATTTGTGATGTTCGGTGGTAAACAACCTTGTAAAGTTACTGGAATTGGTAATGTCAAGATCAAGATGCATGATGGTATAATTATGACATTGACTAGTGTGAAATATGTTCATGCTATTGGTATAGATCTTATTTCTCTGACTGTTTTGGATAGCTGTGCCCACAGGTATGTTGGCAGAGATGTTGTCTTGAAAGTTCTGAAGGGTGATTTAGTAGAGATGAAAGCTGATAAAGTTGGTAAGATGTATGTGTTGAAGGGGTTTACCATGAAGAAATCAGTTGTTGCTCCAACATCGACGTATAACTCTGGCTACAAAAGCGAATGTGTGAAAAGATGGGTGGTGAAGAGATCTTCTCTTGGTGAGAAAAAGTTCATCCAATGTAGAGACTGTTGCTGATGTTTTGAGTAAACACGAGGAAGTAAGCTTATGTTCAGTGGTTGAAGGAAGATGAATACTTCTGTTGCTGTGAAGCCTATTAGCCCTATTTGTGAGACAATGAAGTCATCTCCTGTTGGCAAGTTCAAGCGAGCCTTGTACTTGACTGAGACTCATCATTGAGTTGCACCTCAAGGGAGTGCTTGGACAAGGAGATCAAGTTCATCTATTATAAGAGAGAATTCAAGTCAATGGGGTGATTATTAGGCTTTTATGTTTGTTAAAATTCTAATGTGACTTGAATTAGTAGTCATGATAGAAATCTAATTGTATTAGATTTCCTGCTTATAAATATGTGACCCCTTAGACCATTAGATTTAAGAGGGGGAGTTGATAGAAAGGTAGAGACTTGAGTTGTGACTATATGTCTGAGAGCTGAGAGGTTTTCTCTTTGTCTTCCTTATATCCCAACATATTTGTTCGTAGTTGATTGATTCCTCTTCCCCGGTGGATGTAGGCTTCAAAGCTGAACCATGTTAAATTTTGTGTGTTCTTTTATTATTTGCTTGATCCTGGTCAATCATCCCCATCATGTTTAACGAACCGAGCTCGAACGAACAAGTCATGTTTGACGAACCGAGACGAGTTTGTTTGTTAAGCTTAACGAATAGAACTTCGTGTTTGAGTTCTATTCATTAAGGTTCACGAACCGAACAAACGAGCTTTAAACGAGTTAAATTCGAACTTGTTCACGAATGACTCTGTTCCTTTATAGCCCATTCAGAAAAATACAAACTTTTTGCGTGTAGTTGAATTTTGTTTCATTTAGATTGACTTGCGTTGCTGGGTTTTCACCTGCAATTATTTACATTGGGAGTTTCAGGCTCGAAGAAGGAGAAGAATTGCAGGAATTAAATGGGTTACGTGATGCTGATGTGGATTCCTCCATTCTTGCCTAATTCTTGCAAATGTTTCCTTCCGGTATAGAATTTGTCACATTCGGGTGACAATAAAAGAACTAAAGAGAGCCAATATACGTGAGTAACTAAATTACATGGAAACAAAAGGAAAGACATATTTAGGAGACAATACACATGAAAAACCAATACAATGCCCCAAATACCAAAAATGTATTGGAATTCATTGAGCATCGAGCATTTAATATTATATATATATATAAATTTTTCATTAGTGTGACCAATTTCTACCATAGACATTGAAAGTAGTGAGTTGGGACTTGGGCCAAAGATTGTGCATAAAAAAGTTTGTTCATATGTAATGTACCATAAAGATGTAAGGTTGGGGTGATTTAGCCCTCACAAAAAATCAAAATTCAACCCCCATCTCAAATGGGTAATACTACTTGTACCCTCAAAATAGATCATATTCATACACTCCCTTACGTGGCAACCATCACAACCACACAAACAACTACAATCTTTTTTTAATGTGTGATTGTGATGGTTGCCACATAAGGACTTTATGAATAAGGTCTATTTTGAGAGTACAAGTAACATTACACATTTCAAATTCCATCCACTAAGGCTACGTTTGGTAGGAATTTGAGCCTTGATTAAATCTTGATAACTTTTGTTATCACGATTTATCATCTGTTCGGTGGCGTTTTCAAAATTTTCGGGTCGCGCTTTTTAATTCTTCCTATCCACGAAATTTGTGATAACAAATGTTTATGTATCCCCGCTCGCGACCAAGAATTCAGTATCAAACTTTTTTTTATCGGGACCTTCTTTACAAAATTACCCTCTCATTTCTTCATTTTTACCCCGCAGAGCATAACTCATTTCTCATTTCTCATTTCTCATTTCTCTATCCCGTAGAACTCATTTCTTCTCATTTCTCTTAACTCTCGTTCGATCTTCTTTTTAGAGTCCGCTGATTATCATCTTCCAAGGTAAATTTCAGTCTTCAATTGGTTAAGGCTTCTCGATTTGGGTTTGATATCTTCTGGATTTGTGTTAGGGCTTCCAGATTTTCTCGACTTGTGTTGTTCTTCGAATTAGGGATTTGCTCGATTTGTGATGTTCTTCGAATTAGGGAATTAGTGATTTTTTTGATTTGTGCTGTTCTTCTGGTTTTTCTCGATTTATGTTTTTCTTCGAATTAGGGATTTGCTCGATTTGTGTTTGTTCTTCTGGATTTTTTCGATTTTGATGCTCACAAAATGGGCTTCTAGATTTTATCGATTTTGTATTATGTGGGAATTGTGTTAATTAGGTTATACTGCTTCTTCGGATAAAACTGATAAAATTTTATTTTCGGCTTATGAATTGTATTGTGTTGAATTGTATTGCAAACTTATAAAGAATCGAAAAATATGTGGCCTTTTAATTTGTTTTTTTTTTTGTTATACTGCTTCTTCGGATAAAGTTGCAAATAGGACACAGGGGGTGGATGCTGCAAAATGTTGGCCTTTTTCTTCATTACATGAACTTTCAAAATGTTGGCCTTTTTCTTCATTACATGAACTTTCAAAATGTTGGCCTTTTTCTTCATTACATGAACTTTGCTGTTGCATTTCTATTTGTTCAGAAACTGGTACCTTAGAAACTGGTTTGTTCAAAATGTTGCATTTTGGTTTTTTCTTCATTACATGAACTTTCAAAATGTTGGCCTTTTTCTTCATTACATGAACTTTGCTCTTGCATTTCAGTTTGTTCAGAAACTGGTAGCTTAGAAACAGGTTTGTTCAAAATGTTGAATTTCGGTTTTCTTCAAAATGTTGCATTTCGTTTTTTCTTCATTACATGAACTTTCAAAATGTTGGCCTTTTTCTTCATTTCGGTTTGTTCAGAAACTAATTTGTTAAGAAATATTTGTCTTGCATGTCTACATTTTACTTATGCTTTGAACATTTCAGATTATGTCTCAAGACAAGAAAAATGCTAAAAAGAAGTACTGGATAACAATAGAGGAATGTGCTTTGCTGGATGCAGCAAAAGAGTTGGTTTTGGATGGACTAAAATCTGATAATGGGTTTAGACCCATCTTTTGGAATGCTTATGCAGACAGGATAACGACAAAACTAAATGGTAGCGACATCCTGGAAAGGCCTCATTTGAAGTCCAAGATCCATGTGTGGAAGAAAGAGATATGAGTAGTGTTTCAATTGACCCTAATAATAACATGATCATCGCTGACAGCGAGGAGAATTGGCAAACCATTGTTAAGGTGTGCCCTATCGTATATACTGTTTATTTAAATGTATGCACAATCACACGTTTATTAATGAATCTGTTTTGTTGTCTTACAGGCCAACCCAGAGTTTAAGTTATTGAAGGGAAAGGCGTGGCCCTATTATGATGACTGGTGCGAGATTTTTGGGAGGGACCGTGCAATTGAAGATAGTGCTAGAGACCATGCACAAACAAAGGAAGATTGTGGCAACACCAAGGATGTGGAAGACTTTATTGATGAGTATGATAATGAGGCAGATGAGGAGTATGCTAAGATTGTGGCAGCAACAAAAGCTCATACGATCAAAGAAGAGAGTGATGGTAAGAAAAGGAAGAAGTCTATAACTCCAAAAAAGTTAGAATGCGGCTCTTTGCTTGAAGAAGCAAAGTCCACTCTTAGCTTCATTAAGAAGCGGATGTAGACCAAGGAAGAGAAGGAAGCAGTGGCTGTTGGTGATGCAACAAAATCTATTAGAAGCATTCTGACTGGGTTAGAAACCTACCCGAACTTGACCTTCAAAGAGAAGATGAGGATCAACAATACCTTGATGAGGTGTCCTCATAATTGGGCGATGTGGTCAAATTTGGGTCATGCTGAAAGAGACAAGTTGATCCAGTTACTCCTTTCTGAGAATCTGCCAAATAAGAACTGATTTGGTTGGATATTTGATGCTTTAATGTCGTTGCTTATGTTGACGAACTTTGTTGCGTAAGTTGATGAACTTTGTTGCTTATGTTGATGAACTTTGTTGCTTATGTGCTTATGTTGATGAACTTTGTTGCTTATGTTGAGGAACTTTGTTGCTTATCTTGATAACTTTTGTTGTTATGAATGCTTATGTTGGTGAAATTGTATTAATCCTGCCTACTGAACATGTGATAAACTTAAAGGCATTATAGTCATTTTCGGAATTTTTTTACTGTTCAATCACTTAATGTCGAGTTATCACTCCAGAATAATCACTCTACCGAACAGTAGATTTACTAACAAGATTTCGATTTTTCAAACTTTATCACAAATTTTATCACCGATAATTACATCAAGCCTTACCAGGCCTGATAACTCGGTAACACTATCAAATGTACTCTAATATGCCGATTTATTTCCATTTTTTCTATCATTTTTACGAACAATTCTCAAAGATACATATACTTATTTTTTAAAGATACATATACTTAATTTAATTTTATAAAATGAAGTACATAGCACAAGTAGCGGTGGGCAAATGGCGTTCGGGCCTGAATTTCGAATCCCGAATCCTGAACAAAAAAAAGAGTTTGGAACGGGTTCGGGTCCTAAAAATACGTCCCGAACCTAGTTCGGGATGAGATTGAGCCAGTCCCATTTTAAATTGGACAGGCCTAAAATCCGAACTAAAAATAATAAAATATTAAAAAAATAGCTAGAAATATAAGAAAAATCTCTTTTTAACCTACATTTTAATCCGTCATCAAAGAGGAGGGTAAGTAAGGATATTCAAAGGAGAAGAAGGCAAGACAAGGAAGCAAGAAGGACATACGGCAAAGATTTTTCCATTAAGAGAAGGTTATGAAAGAAAGATTTATAGTAGATGGTTTACTCCTTAAAGGTGGGATTTGGGGAGTTGGGTAGATGAATTTGTTTGTCGAATTTTGTCTGCTACATGCAAAATTTTGTTTGCTACACGCGTTGTTACTGGTAAGAATTTATGGTTTACTCCTTAAATTTCATTTGTTTGTTAAATTTTTTATGGTTTGCTTCTTAAATTGAATTTGTTTGTGAACTTGAACTTTGTCTACTACACACGTTGCTACTGGTAGGAGTTAAGATGAGATTTTGATAATGTTATCTTTCATCTCGCTTTTTCAAGAAATTGGTCATTTAAATTCAGGAAATTTATTTTAATTTATGTCTTTATTTTTTATTTGAAATCCAAGAAAATGATTTTTTTGTGATGAATTGAATCAAAACTTAAGTTTATTTTGTAATAAAAAGATAAATTTTACTTTTTTATTCAAGCCTCGAGCCGCCCCGATGACCGAAGTTCCGAACTTGTTCGGGACTTCAAACTTCGGAACAAAATCGAACCCAAAATATTGACTCCAAATCAAAACGGGATCGGATCCCGAATTCCGATTATCAACCCCTAATCACAAGCACCACAAAAGAACGCGAGTCATTTAATATTGTTTTTGTAATAAAACAACATTGTTTTGGGACTTTTAAATAATTTTGTACAAAAAAATTAATTGCGTGTAACATTTCTCTTCCTCAAATCATCTGGCAACTGAGCAAGACGCGTGCCTGAACCCGAATCTCTCGTTCCTGAGATCATACTCCACCTCAGAATTTTGCATAAAAAAATTTCCCAAAATCACCGCCGGGCCACTCACCCGCTCCGGTCCCGCCGCGGTCCCGTCCGTCACCACCGCCAAACAAACCATTTCTCTCCGGCCATCTCTCAGGCCAAAGAAATAGTTCTCCAACGGCAGCTCCATTTCACCACCTCCCTTAAGATTCAGTTTCAATGCCGGCAACTTTACAACATTCTCCCCAGTAACATCAAAGCATGGCCTCAACCCAGTGGCGGACTCAACATCTCCAGCCCTTTTATACCCCTTCACCTCCGCCGCAAACGCCGCCGTAACTGAATCAAACACAGCCCGCGTCATGTACGTGAAAGTCGAGCCGGAATCGACAATTGTGCCGCCGTTGCCGGCTGAATCCGGCGACCATTGTTTGTGGGAGATATCAACTCTTTTCCCGCCGACGGTGATTCGCCGGAGACCGATATAGTAGTACTGGGACAACGCGCTTTTTCCGGGGACGACAGGATTTTGAAGCAGGGGAGTATAGGTGAAATTCAGTGTCTTTTCACCGGAGTTTGATCCGAAATCCATTGAGAGAAAGCTGCTGCTTTTAGGAGTGTTATCGAATTTATGAGAGACGAGGCAGTAGGAGAATTTACTGAGTCCAAATTGGTTCGGAATTCCGGCAATTCCCCGGCCGAATCCGGCTATCCCGGCGGGTTGATTCACGGAGAAAACAGAACAACCCACTACGAAATTATCAATCTTCTTTTGAGGCATGGTGAGAGTTTCCAACATGGCGATCCCTCCGGTGGTGCCTGAACCGTAGAGAATAAGATATGGAGGACAGATTTGGGTGCAGTTCGTGCAATCCGGGCAACTAGATTGAGGATCAAATGACTCATGAATCCAGCTACATTTCGGGTTCTTGCATCCAACGATCATGGCTGATGAGGAATCTCTAGGAATGAAAGCAGTAGAAACAGAGGAACAGTTTCTGCAAACGTACCTTTTAGTGCAGGGGAACCAAGACAAGCTGCTGCCTGTGTCTACTATCATCCGCATTATCTGCGGCGGTGTGCCGAACCCAACGGAGATGGTGTAACCTCCGCCGTAGGGAGACAACGCCGTCGCGGAAACAGGTGGATGATGAGGATTCTTGAGGTGGCGAGCTCTGGCAATTGAGGTGTAAGCTAACTGCGTGAGCTTCTGTAGTGGATCTGAATAAAGGGTTTCATTGACAAGTGAAAGAGGAATTGATGTGGATGAAGAAGACGATCGGTAGAAGGAAAGGAGGAGAGCAAAGTACACAAGGAAAGATGAGTAAGGCACCATTGGAATTAATGCCAAATTATGGAGACACTATACATTTGAAGGAACTAGACAAAAGCAAAGAACGGACCTGTTGGGATTAATGGAGCGGTGGGGGCCGTGAACCCCCACTTGGCATTCAATGGCAGATGGAGCTGGGTAGCAACCGCTTCACACGAGATATGACAAAAAATACAATAAAAACGTGATCAAGATTGAAGCTTGTAAAATCAATACAGTTCTTACAGTCACGAGTTGTCATCTTGTCATCTTGGGCCAAGTCAAAGCATGAATGTTCTCAGCAGCTCACATGGCAGATGCACCAAAAACACGTGCATTGGTCGTTTACAGGTTGATGGATAAATGACAAACGAAATCCAGTTGTAAAGGTCCACCCACTCCTTCAGCTCCACTCAGTTGTACATCTTCATGTGAATATCACTGGATAAAACAATAGGCCAGAGACATTTTCAGACAACAGTCAACAGATAAGTTTTATAACTGCAGTTAACCAAGTAATGTAGTATAACCCGAGTTTTATGCTCCGTAGTTATAAAAGGGGGATGATCCAATCACCTAGAGGCTGCTGGGAGTGAGGCTACTTCCGTCTTTGCACCTCAATGTTTTGCTTTCTTACGTGATAGAAATCTTTCCCTGGCAGCAGCAACAGCATCCTCGTTTCTTTTGTGATGCTCGCTAGGTGCGACTACCGTCTCTTCCTTTTGATTTTGATCATTAGGCCTTGATTGGTTAGTGACCAATGGCTCATCGATGACTTGATCACGAACTGGAATACTGGAACTAGGCTTTGTATTTGGCTGGTCAGGGCTTACTTCAGGAGAATGATCCTCCGATTCGATGATTTGGGAACTCTTCACTATACCAGAAGATACTGAAACTGAGCTCACCACAGATGCTGGTTCTACAGCATGCTTCCTATTTTCAGCATCCTCCGCCCCAAATGCTACATTTTTGTCCAGGTTGAAGTAAAAGTCTGTGATGTCCGTCTTCTTGGTAACCTAATAAAACATGGGATAAAGTTTGTATGCCGAAATCAATCCGAAATCTGTACAAATGCAGAGTTGATGAAAATAGCAGACAATTCGTACTTACATCTTCCCTCTCCTCTATCATTTGACGAAGACGCTCTTCATGGAGCCACTTCTCTTGCTCTGCCAGTTTCCTCTTGTACGC
>JAOYMZ010054754.1:2333-29595 GCA_025802335.1 Pinguicula primuliflora
GAACTGAGATTAATTTATTTGTTAAACTTAATGAATAGAATTTCGTATTTGAAATTTATTCGTTAAGATTTAACGAACAAACGAGCTAAATTCAAATTCGTTCGCGAACTGATTTCACTGTATGCATTCCCTATCCCCAACTGAACAATTTGATTGCGGGGTACTATGCCATCCAGAGCGTCTATACCGGATGAACAGTCCCTACAAATATCTGACGAAAAGATATGTGGCATCATCGCATAAAAAAAGTACAAGTGGGGGCCACAACACACTTTCATCTGAATCTGATTAACCGACGTCGTTTTTCGTGGGAAATTCGCACGACTTTTTGGCCGATTTAGAATTTTGGCTATGCCATCAGCCCATCATCACGTTGCGTGGGCGGTGGGGTGTTCCCAAATCAAACTGCGTACGAAGGGTGTAATCGTAAATTACCGTTCCCCCTGTCGGCTGCCCCTCGACTTGGCTGGCTTCCAAAGTCCAGACAACTTTTTTTTCCATATGTACCTCAAGTCACATGGCAACTATGGCAAGCGTCCGCTCTCATCCAGACCCAAACTCAAACCCTAATTTTATCTCACCCATGCTACAGCGATACCTCGAGCAGCAGCAAGCCGGGATTCAATCCGGCTTTGTGCCTCCCCCCGACGGTGATCCCGAAGAGGCCGTTAACGGCAGCGAAGGCGGCGAATCTCCCGTCAGTATGAAAACCAATTCCGTGGGGCCGGAACCCAATTCGACTTCAAACGGGGGCACGATTAAGCTGCTACACGTCTCGTTCAACCAGGACTATGGATGTTTCGCAGCCAGCACCGACCGGGGGTTCAGAATCTACAACTGCGATCCCTTGCGCGAGATCTTCCGACGTGATTTTGAGGGGAACGGAGGCGGCATCGGAGCCGTGGAGATGCTTTTCCGATGTAACATCCTCGCTTTGGTTGGAGGCGGCGATTCTCCGCAGTATCCGTTGAATAAGGTGATGATTTGGGACGATCATGAGAGCCGGTGTATTGGGGAGCTGTCCTTTAGGTCTGAGGTGCGTGCGGTTCGGTTGCGTAGGGATCGGATTGTTGTTGTTCTAGAGCAGAAGATATTCGTCTACAATTTCGCGGATTTGAAGTTGTTGCATCAGATTGAGACTATTGCAAACTCGAAAGGGCTGTGTGCGATTTCGCATGTGGCGGGCTCTTTTGTGTTGGTTTGTCCAGGGCTGCAGAAGGGACAAGTGAGGGTGGAGCATTACGCATCCAAGAGGACTAAATTTATCAATGCTCACGATTCCAGGATTGCCTGCATTACTCTGTCTCAGGACGGGAATCTTCTTGCAACTTCTAGCAGTAAGGGGACACTGGTCCGAATATACAACACTCACGATGGTAGCCTGCTGCAGGAGGTAGATTTTGGCATTTTTCTAATTAGCTAATCGTGTTATAATTTCTTAAATTCTGCTAGCTAAAAGTATTACCTAATATGTTTCTTGGGGCATCTGAAAATATGAAATTAAGGTACTATTTTGTACTAGGTTCCAGAGTCGTAAACATTGAACAGGTTGTAGTTAGAATGCTGAAAACGTATTGTTTCTCATACGAGGAGAGAGGTGTGTGAGTGCCTGTATTACTTCGTTTGAGAACAACTATGGTTTTTTTGTTCTGTATTCACACCCTTCTTTTTCGTGTGTGTCTATGTGAGGCTGAATGTACTACAACACTTATTTAACCAGGAAGTATTTAACTACCTCTATAACGTGACACCATCTTCTTTGATGCCCTGGAATGTATGGTTGCTTGAATTGGGTAAAATCGGTTATGCTGAGGATTTGTTTGGAACATAGATCCCTTTAGAATCAGTGAGACTGGAGGCTGTAATCTGTATTTGCTATTGTTAAATGCTTCCAGGAAGAAAGAAAATTTTGATTAAAAAAGCACTGTAATTTATGCAGGTGCGAAGGGGTGCAGACAGAGCAGAAATATATAGCCTAGCATTCTCGCCCGCAGCACAGTGGTTGGCAGTGTCTAGTGATAAGGGGACAGTTCACATTTTTAGTCTTAAGGTTCCTTCCGGAAATGGTGGTACTGAGAGGTCTAATAGTCCTGATACAAGTCCTGGATCGAATTCAAATTCATCTTTCTCTTTCATTAAAGGTACAGGTCATGTCCAAGTTATCTCCATTTTTCCCTTTTAGAGCGATGTGTGTTCACTGAGGTGGTGGTGGGCGGTCGGTGAATAGGCTTTTCTGTCATTCTGATGAAAATTTTACAGGGGTACTTCCCAAGTATTTCAATTCTGAATGGTCAGTTGCTCAGTTTCGCCTTCCAGAAGGATTGCAGTATACTGTTGCTTTTGGTCACCAGAAGAATACGGTTGTTATTCTTGGTTTGGATGGAAGGTCAGTTCACATATGCATTCTCTCAATTAGCTGTGCCTTCGAAATTTTGTTCGTTCCTTTTTATCTAAAGACTTCGAATATGGGGTGTGTGCGGTGAGTTACCTCACCGCACATTATGCAGTGCCCATGTGTCACTGCGGGATTGGTGCGGCAGGTGGGTTGGTGTTCACCTTTGCGCGGGCCCACCGGCCAATCCCGCAGTGTCATGAGAGCACTGCATACTAAACTCACTGCATAGTTCCCTCTTCCAAAGACTTTGTCTCTAGTACTCGGGTTCGAGAAAGTCATCTGAACACTTGTTGGCTGGCTTCTCCATACTCATTAACAGAGTCATTTTTCATAAAGTTGCAAAAAACGGGGGCATTGTTACCTTAATTATTTTCAGCCTTTTACATGCCAATGTAGCAAGATATATCTTTCCTGTTTGTTTGAAAGAAAGCAGATGTATTGATCTTTAATTGCAATATTTGCAGCTTCTACCGCTGCAAGTTTGACCCGGCGACTGGAGGGGAAATGACCCAATTGGAGTATCACAATTTTCTCAAGCCTGATGAAGGATTTTAGTGTTGGTTTCACACATGTGCATAAGTTTCGTGAGTCTCATCACATCTCATCTCTTTTTCTTTCACCTTCGTAAGCATGGACTCGTGCTGTTGTGAATACATATATATACATATCTATCCACACAATAGGTCCGAACTGGTTGATCTACAAGCACGTTAAATTGTGTAAATGGTAACTTAACTTGCTTGTATGATAATCTACTTGATGGAATTAGCTTCTATGAAATTATGTCTCATGGCTTTGAAACTAGTGTACAAGTATTTTAAGGGCCAAACGTATGGATAACTCAATTGATATTGATTCTTTGATTGCATATCAAAATTACTTGTTTGTTAACTTTGATGAGAATTTATAAATGGTGGGGGTTCTCAAGATCTTACTATATATCTAAATAGACACTATTATCATTGCTCGATGTCGAATTTTGGTGACTTTTTGCCTATAATTTTGTTGCACTTGTTTCCATTTGGGTTCAGTAGTCATTCCTGTCGTCGAAACCTATCGGAACATGAGACTTTTGATTTTATAAACTTTCTATTAGTATCGCAAGCGGGCGGTGCAATAGTGGTAATGTTTTTTTTCATATGTATAGTAAAATGTCGAGGGAAGTCGCTTTATAAATCTAAAGTTTTACCGATAGTCTTAATCCGCCACCTGGCTCCCCAGCTCCATATCATTGTAACAATAATTATAGCTTTTGCTAGAGCAAACATCTTTGGCATCTACCATTGGTAGCTCATATATGCCCCGATCTTTTTGGGAAAATTTCACATTATAGTAGAGCTTAGGTAAACCCCATAGCAGCTTGAAATTAGGGGTGCATATTGGGCATGTTATTGTTAATGGTGTGAAGGCTATTTATGACGAGGAGGACGTGCCTTCAGCATATTTATTTGACAAAATTTACACCAAACTTAGTGATACAACAGATTCAATTTTGGTGTACCTGTGACTTGATTGAGAAAATGTGAAAAGATTAAAATATTCTTAATTAAAAAATAATAATAAATTATTTTATCTCTAAATATTATTTATTATTATTTTTAAATTATAAACTACTAAATTATAAAGTATGAAATAAAAAAATAAAATTTAAACATTAAAAAATATAAAAAAAATAAAAAATAATAAAAAGACTTTAAAAATCCATGCAAAATATAAAAACAATATTCCATAAAAATTTAAAAAATTAACCAGCTACAAATGTAATAAAATCATAAATACTTAATGAACCGCTATAAATATAATAAATGCGTAAAGTATTAAAACAAATAAAAATATAATTTTTGTTAAGTTTTTACAGATTTTAAAAATAATTATATCTATACAATATTATAAAATTAAATGCTTACAAAATATTTAAAATATTATATTCCAAAATATTTTTAGCAAATGCTTATATAGTATATTATGCTTGGGCCATAATTTTTTAAAAATATTTTTACACATTTTTTAAATATTTATATTATGTATTGCTTATTTTGTGTTTTTTTACAAATTTTTTTTATACATATTTTGTAGATTGCGGGCGATTTTCGTTAATTTGAGAGCAAATTAATCCCGTCACATCTGAATTTGCACCAAATAATGCTATAATTATTCATATTTTATTTATATTTTTTACGATAGTAATATATATTTGATTCTTTATATATATTTTAAATGTAACAAAAACAAAAAATACTAAAATATCGTTTGTAATTTTTTGAATAATTAAATAAAAATTTAACAATTGAAAAATTTTAAAAAATGAAAAAAAAACTAAAATTTTAGTTGAATTTTTGGATGAATAAATGTTTTTCGGAGACACGTTATTTTATTTTTGGGTGAATGAATTTTTATAATTTCTTATATTATTATAGTATTTTTTTTAAATTTCTGCATAGTTAAATAGTATTTTTGTAATGAAATAATTTAAAAAATATTAATAAGTTTAATATACAATTTAGGGGCAAATCAGTCTTTTTCCTGCATTTTTTTTTACGCCAACTCTCATTTCACGCGAGTGAGATGCACACGGGGTAAAGTACTCTTTTCTTAAACCATAAGGGAGTAAATTGTCAGTTTGTAAACCACATGGGAGTAAATTGACTTTAACCCAAATTATATGGGGTAAATTGTATTTTACTCAATTGATTCGCATGTTTGGTTCAAAATAAGTTTTGTTTGGTTATGTTTTTTATTACGTTTGATTGAATAATTAAATGAGGACAAAACACATAAAAATATTTACTTTTAATAAATGGTTTTGTAAACATTTCTTTTCTAAACTTGTGTGTTTTAAAAACCATAAACATACAAATTTACCAAAAGTTTTAAACAATATTGATCATCAGCCGCGAAGGGCTTTGGCTTCTTTGTGTTAGAAATCAAAATGTTGGGAAAACTTGATGAGGACTAAATTTCAATTTACCTCTCTTGTTTTGGATTAAATTTAATTTATTTTCCTATGGTTTCAAAATTGTAATTTATCTACATGTGCTTTCTTAAAAATTCAATATACTCGCACATGAAATACACTCGCCTCATGATATTTGAATTACAAGGTGGAGGCACTACCAATGGGCTAGTGAAACTACTGTTATGTAAATATCAATGTATGTAAATTCTTGATTACTTCTTAATTATAATAAAATAAAAATAAATTCATAAAACACTTATACATAGAGATATGAAAAAGGATTATAAGTATTTTTTTTACGTGTTGAAAATGCATTGAATCAATATATATATTTTGCAGTATATTTTTGTAGATGTACTGAATATTTTGTGAAATAATTTAATTATTGTTATGATTAATTATGATGATAATATATGTTAGAATATAATCACTAATTAATAATTAAATGTCAAAATCACAAATAACCCTGTCAATCGGTAGCGGTGCCACAACCACATCAATCGACGTTGTGCGCGGTTGCCACAGCAGTGGTGTTTTCTACTACCGATTAATTTTGCGGTCGGTGGCGGTAGTACCGTCAGTACTACCGCGTTTTTAAATAAATTTATTAATTATATGTTTTTAAACCTTTAACTTGTCTTCGTCTGATTATAATGTCTTTATTTCACAAAATCGATTGAGGATTTGAACCAACGCGTCAACTACTGCCTCCTTCATGTTTTTGTTGGAACCGTCAAAATCCGACCTTGTTGCCGTCAATGTCGACCACCGTCGGTGCAATTCGCCCTCCTCTCCAGTTACTGTCCTGGTATTTCCAGTTCCCCTCAGCCAGCGGGTCTAAAAGAAAAAGAAGAACGGGTGCGAAGCAGAAGGTGCTCCTGAACCAAAAAAGAGATATTTTCATGGGTTTGGGAACATATGACCAAAATTCTAGATTTAGTTCCCAAAGCTACATGCAATTATTGTAAAGCGTCATATTGTTGTGATAGTCGATCCAGTGGAACCACAAGATTGGCTTGGACCTGCGAGCATGTGCCAAGTTTAAGGAACAGAAGAATATTCAGAATCCTCGACAGGCAACATTGACTTTCAATCCAGCTACGAGGACAAAAAAGACAATTGGGGATATGAGGCTGGCAATTTATGATGAGTTACTTATTAGGCGAGCTCTAGCTAGGATGATCATTCGTGACAAGAACGTCACTATACTAGTACTTCTTTCGTTACTAACTTGCTGAGGTTTTTGATTTATGCATATCAAATATCATGTTATTTGGAGTCTCCTTTCATTACTGAGGTTTTGAGGTGAATCTGGTAGTTTGCATCATGTAACTATGGTTGTAAGTAGATTCAGTCTTGGATTTTTGGGATGAATTTATGTATGTTTACTGCTTAGTGAACGAGTTCTTGCCAGATGACTTGTGAATATGAGATTGAGACTTCGAACAGTAGCTTCACGCCAGGTGGTTACCGCAGTACTGATAGCGGTACCATAATTTTGCAACCGACCAGTGGTCGGTCGGAAGCGGTTGGTCGGTCGGTACTAAAACCGACCAACCGACAAGCTAATCACAAAACAACTTATATAACTCAAAAAATGATAATTAATTAAGTGATTATATTCTATTTCTAACATATATTATTATTATTAACTATAACAATAATTAAATTACTTCACAAAAATATTCAGTGCATATACAAAAAATATATCGCAGACCTTAAAATATACCGATCGATTCAATATATTTTCAATATATAAAAAATCGTTATAACCTTTTTCGTATCTCTCTTTTTGTTAAGCGTTTTAAGAATTTATTTTCCTTTTATTATAATTATTTTGTTGCTTGTTGGACTTAAAGAAGTAATTAACATACATTGACATTAAAATAACAATAGTTTGCGTAGCCCATTGGTAGCACCTTCTCCTTGTAATGCTCGAGGTCACGAGCTGAATCCTGTTTGGGCTTTTTATAATTCTCCTTGGAGGCATGACCTACGGTCACAAATTCAATCATTCACTTGGTTGATTCATTAAACCAACAAACTCATATTGCTAACATAACTTAATCATTATTTCTCTACTACCCAGGCTAGTTTCAAACATGGCTCCAATAATAAATGTAACGAACTAAATTTCTATACCCACAAATAAATAAGGTTTGTTAGGGCAGTATGACTTTAGAGTCATACCCGAGCCTAAAATACTATAATTTCAAATGATATAAATCTTTTTTTTATATAAATCTTTTAAACTACCAAGTTAGATAACTAAAAGTTTTACAAATTCTTAACACAACTCAAAAGCTAGAATTCCCTAATACATCGCCCTGATGGGACATAGAATAGAATTTCAGGAAAAAGAGTTTGATTCATTTCAACATTATGTGATCAGCTTTAACCTTCTTCCAACTCTCTTTCAGCCACTATTCGTACCCACACGATCAGCCTCTGTACATTAGATAAAATAGGTGGTGAGCTTCCCACGGAAGCTTAGTAGGTGTCCAAACAATTAAGAAAGCCCCCAAATATATGTTTACCACACAAACCACGAAAATATCATTCTGAACACGTAAACATACTCGTAACTTTCACATAAGATTTCATAACAAGCAAGAGATTAAGAATTACCATTCAACTCTAATTTATAAGTGATCTGCTTTTGAATATACTCACCTCTTATTCCAAACCGTAAGATATCAACAAAAACATGACAGTGTGACCTTGAGTCTTGACACAAAATTCAACTCCACAACAAAACCGCATAGAATCATTCACTCCCTGTCATCTAAGCTAGTCCCTGTTCCTAACCACAATAGAACCGGACCAGCATGGTCAGCGGTGAGTTTCTCCCTTTCGGGCAGCACCGCTTCCTCCCTGCTCAACTCTAGTGATGCGTACGGCAGCACAAAGCCAAGGCAGCATCAAATGCGGCGCCACAAAGGCATCTGTTCCCCTCCTCATCCTCAAAGACTGATTTCACGGGCCACAAAGGTTCATTTCAACTAAAACAAACTGCAGTCGCCTCACCTCCTCCTCAATATCCACAACAGTCCACAACAAGGTCCACAACATTTCCACTGCAAAGTCCACAACACTTTCACCACATATATCAGCAAAACATGCCACAGCACACACACAAGGTGTTACCAGCCTCCCCACACGGCCCCTGGTGACTCACCGGTTTGCACATATCACACAGAACAAATATATTACACGTCAAGTGACCAAACAGGATTATACAACAAGTAAATCGACTAACATACAATGTCATGTAGGCAAAACCCTCCAGAATCGAGATTTGCTGACCTCTGTTCTAGATTCGTGTGGATACAGTGCCCATCTACTTACGAGTAGGGTTCTGCTCGAGGTTAGAGACTCAATTTCCTACACTACCCACAGCCAACCCTGCAAAACTTACGTCTGAACCACCTACCTTCGTGATCTCTTATGCTTTCCTCCGATGCAAGTTGTAGCTGCGCTCCTCCCCTAGCTTTTCTCCCCTTGCAGCGTTGATAGACTCTGAAATATTGAGTAAGGTGAGTCCTAAAAGTGTTAACGGGAGCGGGAGAAATTCCCTTGCACTCACTCTGCAGCAGGAATTAAATTCCATTTGGGCTGGGCCTCGTTGGCCCATATTTCTCATCAGCGGCCCCAACAGGTCCACCAATTATATTTGATTTGCTTGGATTAATAGTAACTAACAAAAAAAATGCATACCTTACATGTTAATTGTTAATTACTTTTAAGTGCTGCAACAAGCAACAAAATAATTATAATAAAATGAAATTAAATTTCTAAAACACTTATACTGAGATATATGAAAAATTGTTATAAGTAATTTTTTTTACATATTGAAAATACATTGAATCAATATGTATATTTTGTGGTATATTTTTATAGATATACTGAACATTTTTGTGAAATAATTTAATTATTATTATGGTTAATTATAATGATAATATTTGTTGGAATATAAACACTTTTTTGGGGGAGTGAAATTCCTGATCATCAAACAGAAACAAAATCAATTCCATGATCATCAAATAGAAACACTAACGTCCAAGCAAACTAGAACATCAGACACAATCAAACATCAAAATACCAGACTAATATCAACATCAGATTCAGGAAATGATATGGTGATTCTCTTCATACGGAGAATTATTAGCAGCTTGGAAGCTCTATTTGAGGTTGTTGAACCTTTGTTTGAGATGCTAGAACCTTTCATTGAGCTTGTTGAAAATCATTTTGAAGAATTTGAGTATGTTCGTGTGATGATGAGCCACATGAACAAAGATAACCAGTAGATGGAACAAATCCTTTAGCCATCCTGCAATGTGACTGAAGAGATGTACCGATGGGGGTGTGCAACAACAACTAAAAGTCTGACAAATTCTTAACACAACTCAAAAGCTAGAATTCCCTAATACAAAGCCGAATACTGTTGGGACATAGAATATAATTTCAGGAAAGAGAGTTTGATTCATTTCAGCGTCATATGACCAGCCTTAACCTTCTTCCAACTATCTTTCAGTCACTGCTCATGCCCACATGATCAGGCTCTGCACATTAGATAAAGTAGGTGGTGAGCTTCTCACGGAAGCTCAGTAGGTGTCCAAACGATTAATAATGCCCCCAAATAAATGTTCACCACACAAACCACGAAAATATCATTCTGAACAAGTAAACATACTCATAACTTTCATATAAGATTTCATAACAAGCAAGAGATTAAGAATTACCATCCAACTCTAATTTATAAGTGATCTGCTTTTGAATATACTCACCTTATATTCCAAACCGTAAGATTTCAACAAAAACGTCACAGTGTGACCATGAGGCTTGACACAAAACTTGACTTTACAACAAAATCGCACAGAATCATTCACTCACCGTCATCCAAGCTAATCCCTGTTCCTAACCACGTTAGAACCGGACCAGCAAGGTCAGCAGTGAGTTTCTCCCTTTCGGGCAACACCTTCTCCTCCCTGCTCAACTCGAGTGATGCGTAAGGCAGCACAAAGCCAAGGTAGCATCAACTGTGGCGCCACAAAGGCGTCTATTCCCCTCCTCAGCCACAAAGGCTGATCCCACAGGCCACAAAGGTCTGTTTCTCCCTGAACAATCTGCAGCCGCCTCACCTTCTCCTCAATATCCACAACAGTATACCACAACAATCCACAACAAGGTCCACAACATTTCTACAGCAAAGTCCATAACACTTTCGCCACATATATCAGCAAAACATACCACAACACACACACAAGGTGTCACACGCCTCTCCATATTGCCCCAGTGGCTCTCCGGTTCGCACATATCACACACAACAAATACATTACACGTAAAGTAACCAAACAGGATTATACAACAAGTAAATCGACTAACATACAATGTCATGTAAGCAAAACCCTCCAGAATCGAGATCTGCAGACCTCTGTTCTAGATTCGTGTGGCTAAAATACCCCTCCACTTACGTGCATGTTCTGCTCGAGGTTAGATACGCAATTTCTTACACTACCCACACCCAACCCTGCAAACCTTACGTCTGAACCACCTACCTTCGTGATCTCTTATGCTTTCGATCGACGCAAGTTGCAGCTGCGTTCCTCCCCTAGATTTTCTCCCCTTGCAATGTCGATAGACTGTGAAATATTGAGTAGGTGAGCCCTAAAAGTGTTAACTGGAGCAGGAGAAATTCACTTACACTTACTGTGCAGCGTGAATTAAATTCCATTTGGGTTGGACCTCGTTGGCCCATATTTCTCATCAGCGGCCCCAACAAGCCCACCAATTGTATTTGGGTTGCTTGGATTAATAGTAACTAACAAAAAAAATCCATACATTACATGTTAATCTTCATTACTTCTTAAGTGCTGCAACAAGCAACAAAATAATTATAATAAAATGAAAATAAATTTTTAAAACACTTATACAGAGAGATATGAGAAAGGGTTATAAATATTTTTTTACATATTGAAAATGCATTAAATCAATATGTATATTTTTGCGGTATATTTTTGTAGAAGCACCAAATATTTTTATGAAATAATTTAATTATTGTTATGGTTAATTATAATGATAATATATGTTAGAATATAATCACTTAATTAATCATTAAATGTCAAAATCACAAAACAACTTATATAACTCAAAAAATGATAATTAATTAAGTGATTATATTCTATTTTCTAACATATATTATTATTATTAACTATAGCAATGTTGTATATGACCGTAAAATATACAGATTGATTCAATGTATTTTCAATGTGTAAAAAATACTTTATAACATTTTTCATATCTCTCTTTCTGTTAAGTGTTTTAGGAATTTATTTTCATTTTATTATAATTATTTTGTTGCTTATTGCACTTAAGAAATAATTAGCATACATTGATATTAAAATAACAATAGTTTTTGTAGCCCACTGGTAGTGCCTTCTCCTTGTAATGCTCTAGGTCACGAGCTGAATCCTGTTTGGGCTTTTTATACTTCTTCTTGGAGGCATGACCTGTGGTCACAAATCCAATCATTCACTTTTTTTTTTTTGAATCAGAAAACTACTTTCCATAAGCATAGATCCATAAGCATAGTCTAGAGAACCAGAAAATAGAACACTATTCTAACCCATACGCATAGTCAGAGAACCCATAAGCAAACATAGTCTAGAGAGCCAGAAAATAGAAAATTATTCTAACCCGTAAGCATAGTCAAAGAACCCATAAGCGAGCATAATCTGAGAACCCATAAGTAGAGAACCAGAGAACATTACTCAAACCATTAGCAGCATAGTCAGACCTCATCCACCTCAGAATTATCAGACAAATCCAATTGATCTTCCTTCTCATCAGTGTCACACCAAATTGCCTAGGAATACTTTCATCACATGATGCCATGAGATAACCCCTCCTATATGTCACGAGGTCTATGATGCCATAGATACGGGATTTGCGTCCATGAGCCTACAACCTCCGAAGCCGAATACAATGAAGCTTCCTATTGACCGATGCCAGCTCCTCCAAGGTTTTCACAACCAAAGCATCTCGGGCCTTAACTTCTTTCACGGCTCACTCAGTGCTTTTTCAGCATATATCAGTCCCGGTTGCCCCCACTTAGAAATCCGCCCCCTCAAAACTATTTTCATACTCCCGGTTGCCTGTTGGGATTAGGTGTGGCTACGGTTGAAGTTATTTGTCTATGATTTTTTGCAAGAGGATTATCTCCTCTCGACACCTCAATTATAATTGGTTACATTTTTGGAAAACAAAAGACAAAATTGGAACTTCGTGGAAGGAAATCAAGAGAGAGAAAATGGAGGAATTAAGAGATTTTAGATTTTTTGTTTTGAAGTGTTTTTATTTACATTATATTTGTTCATATTATAATTTTATTGTTTGTCATTTTATTTTGTATTGCAAAATTTTATTATATATGATTTTAAGGAATGCTATTTATAAAAAAAAACTTCAATCACTTTTGCCAAGTATAAGATTATTTTAGAAAATTTTACGACAGTAATCAACTGTATTAGAACATATAAATTTATCCCAAGAAAAAATTTTGGTCACTTTTGAATATAAAATATAGATTGTTTATGTAATTCTCATGAGAAATGATTTCAGAACTGACATTTTTGGTAATTTTGTATGCACATAAAGAACATAAATAACGAATAAATTTATTTTTAATATTATAATTATTAAAATATTTATTAAAAAATTATATATACAACATTTAGACATCGTGCCCCTCCTTTCAAATATTGTTGGATCCGCCACTGATCTTAGCTCGTGAGTTGTCAAATGCTTTATCTCATCCATTACAAGTGGTGGTAGATCCATGTGCCGCAGAAGAAGGAGAAATCAATATCCCACCGATAATGCAGCTGAAGAATGAGGAATCAATCATTCACTTGGTTGATTCATTAAACCAACAAAACTTGTATTGCTAACATAACTTAATCATCATCTCTCTACTACCCAAGCTAGTTTCAAATCTGGCTCCAATACCAAATGTAACGAACCAAATTTCCATACCCTCAGATAAATAAGGTTCGTTAGAGCAGTACGACTTTAGAGTCATACCCAAGCCCAAAATACTACAATTTCAAAAGATATAAATATTATAAACTTCCAAGTTACATAACCAAAAGTCTTATAGATTCTTAAAACAACTCAAAAGCTAGAATTCCCTAATACATAGCCGAAGACTGCTGGGTCATAGACTAGAATTTCAGGAAAATGAGTTTGATTCATTTCAGCATCATGTGACCAGCTTTACCCTTCTTCCAACTAACTTTCAGCCACTGCTCATACCCGCACGATGAGCCTCTGCACATTAGATAACGTAGTGGTGAACTTCCCACGGAAGCTTAGTAGGTGTCCAAACGATTAAGGATGCCCCCAAATAAATGTTCACCACACAAATATCATTCTGAACACGTAAACATACTCATAACCTTCACATAAGATTTCATAACAAGCAAAAGATTAAGAATTTCATTTCAACTCTAGTTTATAAGTGATCTGCTTTTGAATATACTCACCTCTTATTCCAAACCGTAAGATTTCAACAAAAACGTGACAGTGTGACCATGAGGCTTGACACAAAACACGACTCCACATCAAAAACACACAAAATCATTCACTCCTTGTCATCCAAGCTAATCCCTGTTCCTAACCATGTTAGAACCAGACTAGCAAGGTCAGCGATGAGTTTCTCCCTTTCGGGCAGCAACTCCTCCTCCTTGCTCAACTCCAGTGATGCGTACGGCAGCACAAAGCCAAGGTAGCATCAACTGCGGCGCCACAAAGGCATCTGTTCCCCTTCTTTAGCTATAAAAGCTGATCCCACGAGCCACAAAGCTCCGTTTCTCCCTGAACAACCGCAACCGCCTCACCTCCTCCTCAATATCCACAACAATTTACCATAACAATTCACAACAAAGTCCACAACACTTTCACCACATATATCAGTAAAACATACCACAGCACACACACGGTGTCATTGGCCTTCCCACACGTTCCACAGCGACTCTCTGGTTCGCACATATCACACACAACATATACAGTACACATAAAGTGACAAAACAGGATTATACAGCAAGTAAATCGACTAACATATAATGTCATGTAGGCAAAAAGGGTTATAAGTATTTTTTTTACATATTGAAAATGCATTGAATCAATATGTATATTTTGTGGTATATTTTGGTAGATGCACTGAATATTTTTGTGAAATAATTTAATTATTGTTTCGGTTAATTATTATGATAATATTTGTTAGAATATAATCACTTTTTTGTGTCTGATTATCAAACAGAAACATAACCAAGTCCTTGATCATCAAACAGAAGCATAAACGTCCAAGGAAGCCCGAACATCAGACAATATCAAACATCAAAATATCCAGACTAATATCAACATCAAATTCAGGCAACGATATGCTGACTCTCTTCATACGGAGAATTATTAGCAGCTTGTAAGCTCTATTTGAGGTGTTTGAACCTGTGTTTGAGCTGCTAGAACTAAAGGTGGACAAATGAGACGGTCCTGGAACTGTTAGTAATGAGAACCTAGAACCGAGAACCGTTTTCCCGTTTTCCCGAAATTATTGAGAATTCGGGAAAACGGAACGGTTCCGGTACAGGAAATTTGGCTCCCGTCGGGTATCGGAATGGTTCCAGGTACCATATACCCTTATTGGGATATACCCGATAAGGGTTTAATTTAAAATAAAAAAAATAAAAAATAAAAGAAATTAGAAGGAAAAATTCGGGATTCGGTCCCTTATCGGGACGGTAACGATCCCTTATCGGGAACTGTTCCCGTCCCGAACCGATACCCGCATTCCCAATTTTTTCGAGAATGTGAGTATTCGGGACAGTTCCAGTACCGAACCTTAACGGGACAATAGCGAGTATTGCCAATAACCGTACCGTTTTTCTGTTTGTCCACCCCTAGCTAGAACCTTTCATTGAGCTTGTTGAAAATCATTTTGAAGAAATTGAGTATGTTCATGTGATGATGAGCCACATTAACAAATATAACGGGTAGATGGAACAGATCCTTCAGCCATCCTGCAATGTGACCGAAGAGATGTACCGACGGGGCTGCGCAGCAACAACAGTCCAAGGACGATGTCGTCGTCGCATTGAAGGATTTATTTACTTTATTTTCTGCCGGTGAGTTGACATTTGCTTTCTTCTCTGCCACCGAGTTGATATTTGCTTTCTTCTCTGCAGTTGAGGCGAGATTGACATTTGCTGCTCCAATTAGCGTAGCCATCAAGAACAAAAGCTTACTGATAGGACGTGCAAGTGCACACTGTCACAAGTAATACTTTGCTTGGTGAGTAAAGGTCATTCTTCCCAAAGGAGTGAATTGAGCTCAATACTTAACTACAAAACTGCAGAACGTTGGATTGGAAATATCTTGATTGGTTTCATTAACTAAATGCTGAAAGTAAATTCTAATGATTCTGAATCCAAGATATTGGGCTGAGCAGAACCAGGGATCAAGTTTCAACTACGAGGGACTGAAAAAGTTGAATCAAAATGAGAGAAATGACTTCGGGCTTCAAATTCCTTCCTGCTATGCATATTAAAATGAATTCAAGCTACTGGATTGCAGATTTTCTGTTCTAGTGCTCCAAAGCTACCTGGTTTAGCCATTAAGAGTCAGTGCTACCTTCTTCCCTTAATGCCTACTCACTATCCCTTATCAGGATAAAATTGTTCTGCTTAATGGCTTCACATGATCAAATAGAACAACTAAGGAGTCAGTGCTACCTTCTTCCCCTTAGAGTTCGAATTAATTCAGTGAGTGAATGTATCTATGCCTACTCTGGTATCAACTCTCGCTTCTCTACCAGATTTGCAAACATCTTTACACCTCAAGGCTAGCTTCTTGGTGCAAAGTAAGAAAACAGATACATTCAAACATAAAGAAAACAGAAACTGCATTCATTCACTAGAACATTTTCAAAAATACATAGCAGAGGTTTTCTGAGCCCAAAGTCTCAGGAACTTAGACCATAATCGAAGTATGGACTAAGATACAGGCAAAGAAATAGCTAAAGAAATTCATGCTTGAGCTACAAAGGTCAAAATATCAGCAAAACTCAGAACAGTTTTTATGATCCTGTTCTTCTCTTCTGTCTGTCCTGGCAGCTGGGAATCACCTCTTCTTCCTCGATAATTAGAATGAGAATTGTTTCTCTCCTTTAGGGCTACTTCCATGCCAAATTCCAGCTTCGCCCTCCCATCCAAACGCGAGATATGATTTTTGGTAAGGGTAAGAGTGTATTTTCTGATGCAGACTTGGGGTGGTTCCAAAGATCGAGTCCTAAGTAGAACTTGCAGTGGTCAAGTGCACCCGTGGTGTCCTCATGCAAAATTACGGAATTTATATTGACCTATCGTGCAAGATATGCAGCCATATTGGGACATTTCAGTAACTGTATTAGCAGTCTGATACATATACTTCAGCTGTGTATAAGTCGTTCACGAGGGCTCTGTTGTATTTTCTTCCTTCTGCAAAGTTGTAGATGAGGTTGATCTCTATATGCCTGTGCAAGGGAATCCCCACCTTTGATCTCAGCTGAGAGATATGCTGCGAGAACGGCCAGGATCCCATATTTCCAGATTTGGCTAAACTAAAGTTTGAACCTTGTCCCCTCTTTGCCATATTTGTTCTCAAGTGGTCCCTTCTTATTTCTTTGGCTCCAAGAATGATATGTATCAATATATTGCACGAGCCAAAAGGTTGCAATCATCTTTTGGACTTGTATTTGAGCACCCTAGTCACGGCTTCAAACATAGAACATCCTGAATATAATCTGCTCGGATCTTTTGCTGAATTTAGCTTCTGTTTAAACTGATCTCAGCTGCTCCATTAATCCGTAGTTGATCCTTGATGATCTTTGATGATCAGAACCTCCAGAAATGTGCCCTCGCCAGCATCCAATGCAGTATACTTGATTTGTTGAATAAAATCAGTACACTTTGTTTCTAAAAAATCCTGCTTTGCACATAAAACTCATTTGTTCCTCATGAACTGGTTAGTGATGTCAGTAGCCAAATTTCATACAAATCTTAAGGACAATGAGATTGATTAGGGATTAAAATCACATATAATGACCTTAAAGAGGAGCTCAAAATATAACATAATTTGTGCTCATCACTTACCCATGATTGATGTGTGATCATATAACTCAAAATCACAAAACAACTTATATAACTCAAAAATGATAATTAATTAAGTGATTATATTCTATTTCTAACATATATTAGCATTATAATTAACTATAACAATAATTATATTATTTCCCAAAAATATTGAGTGCATCTACGAAAATATATCGCAGATAAAAGTAAAATAAACAGATTGATTCAGTGTATTTTTAATATCTAAAAATTACTTTATAACCTTTTTTCATATCTCTCTTTTTGTTAAGTGTTTTAGAAATTATTTTGATTTTATTATAATTATTTAGTTGCTTTCAAGTAATTAACATATATTGACATTTAAATAACAATAGTTTCCATAGCCCACGGGTAGCGCCGTCTCCTTGTAATGCTCGAGGTCGAGAGTTGAATTCTATTTAAGCTTTTTACACTTCTTCTTCGAGTATGACCTGCGGTCACAAATTCAATCATCTACTTGGTTGATTCATTAAACCAACAAAACTCATATTACTAACATAACTTAATCATCATCTCTCTACTACCCAGACTAGTTTAAATCCTGGTTCCAATACCAAATGTAACGAATCAAATGTCCATACCCTCAAATAAACAAGGTTCGTTAGGGTATAACGACTTTAGAGTCATACCCGAGGCCCAACTACTACAATTTCAAAGAATATAAATCTTATGAACTTCCAAGTTACATAACCTAAAGTCTTACAAATTCTTAACACAACTCAAAAGCTGGGTCATAGACTAGAATTTCAGGAAAAAGAGTTTGATTCATTTCAGCATCATATGATCAGCTTTAACCTTCTTCCAACTATCTTTCAGCCACTGCTCGTACCCTCATGATCAGCCTCTGCACATTAGATAAAGCAGGTGATGAGCTTCCCACAGAAGTTCAGTGGGTGTCCAAATGATTAAGGATGCCCCAAATAAATGTTCACCACACAAACCACAAAAATATCATTCTGATCACGTAAACATACTCATAACCTTCACAAAAGATTTCATAACAAGCAAGAGATTAAGAATTTCCTTTCAACTCTAATTTATAAGCGATATGCTTTTAAATATACCCACCTCTTATTCCAAACCGTAGGATTTCAACAAAAACGTGACAGTGTGACCATGAGGCTTGACACAAAACTCGACTCCACAACAAAACCACACAGATTCATTCACTCCTCGTCATCCAAGCTAATCCCTTTTCCTAACCACGTTAGAACTAGAGCAGCAAGGTCAGCGGTGAGTTTCTCCCTTTTGGGCAATAGCTCCTCCTCCCTGCTCAACTCCAGTGATACGTACAGCAGCACTGCGGCCCCACAAAGACATCTGTTCCCCTCCTCAGCTACAAAGGCTGATCCCACAGTCCACAAAGGTCTGTTTCTCCCTGAACAACCCGCAACCACCTCACCTCCTCCTAATATCCACAACAGTTTACCACAACAATCCACAACACAGTGTACAACATTTCCACAACACTTTCACCACATATATCAGCAAAACAATCCACAACACACACACACACGGTGTCACCGGCCTCCCACCCATTCATCAGTGACTCTTTGGTTTGCACATATCACAAAAAACAGATGCATTACACGTAGAGTGACCAAACAGGATTATACAGTAGTAAATCGACTAACATAAAATGTCATGGAGGCAAAATCCTCCAAAACCTAGATCTGCAGACCTCTGTTCCAGATCCGTGTGGCTACCATGCCCCTCCACATGCGAGCAGGGTTCTGCTCGAGGTTAGAAACGCTATTTACTACTAACCTACCCACACCCAACCCCGCAAACCTTACGTCTGAACCACCTACCTTTGCGATTCTTATACTTTCGTTAGACGCAAGTTGCAGCCGCTCCTCCCCTGGATTTTCTCCCCTTGCAGCATCGATAGACTCTGAAATATTGAGTAAGGTGAGCCCTAGAAGTGTTAATGGGAGCGGGAGAAATTCTCTTGCACTCACTGTGCAGTGGGAATTAAATTCAATTTGGGTTGGGCCTCGTTGGCCCATATTTCTCATCAGTGGCCCCAACAGGCCCACAAATTATATCTGGGTTGCTTGCAGTGGCGGAGGGGTGGGGGGCCTGGGGGGTGCACTTGCACCACCCAAATTTTTTTTCCTCTTGCAATTGCACTCTCCCGCACCCCCAATTTAGACCCCCGGATACCTTCAGGATCCACACTCTATGTGAAACGCACCCCCTAGTCAGACCTCCACGATCCGCCACAAGTTGCTTGGATTAATAATAACTAACAAAAGGAATCCACACATTACATGTTACTTGTTAATTACTTCTTAAGTGCTGCAACAAGCAACAACATAATTATAATAAATGAAAATAAATTTTTAAAACACTTATACACGGAGATATGAAAAATGTGTTATAAGTATTTTTTTTCATATTGAAAATGCATTGAATCAATATGTATATTTTGTGATATATTTTTGTAGATTCACTAAATATTTTTGTAAAATAATTTAATTATTGTTATTGTTAATTATGATGATAATATATGTTAGAATATAATAACTTAATTAATAATTAAATGTCAAAATCACAAAACTAATAGTTTTATAGTGTTGATTTATGCACACATGAACACACACAAGAACACAAGATTTACGTGGTTCGGCTATGCCTACGTCCACGGGAGAAAGTTCTTCCTTTTCTTTCTTTTTCTTCACTCTCATTACATTATACACATCTTTGGTTATATAGACACTTCAATCCCGACACTATATCTTTGATCTATATTGATATCTTTGACTCTGAAGATCTGATATATTTGTAGCATGATATAGTCTTTGTAGCATGACATCTTTGACTATCAAAAACAACTTATATAACTCAAAAATGATAATGAATTAAGTGATTGTATTCTATTTTCTAACATATATTATTATTATAATTAACTATAACAATAATTCAATTATTTCACAAAAATATTCAGTGCATCTACAAAAATATATTGCAGATGACCGTAAAATATATAGATTGATTCAATGTATTTTTAATATATAAAAAATACTTTATAACTTTTTTTCGTATATCTCTTTTTGTTAAGTGTTTTAGAAATTTATTTTCATTTTATTATAATTATTTTGTTGTTTGTTGCACTTAAGAAGTAATTAACATACATTGACAATAAAATAACAATAGTTTCCGTAGCCCACTGTTCCAATATATCGGTTGATTTCTTTTTTTTGTTTGGTTTTACAGTTCTCACTAGCAACTAGCAATTGATAAACTTGTCTGCAAACTTGTCTGGAAGTGGGGAAGTGAACAATTCATTCAATCAAGGTATGTTCGTGAGCTTACTTATATGTCTTAATATGTGGTCAGTTTGATAAAGTTTATATCTTAATTTGTGGTGCTCTTCCTTTTTGATGTGTAAACTTACTGATATGTCTTAACACAATAAGTTTTCATATGATCATACAGGACAAAACTTGGATGGATCCAAGAGTGAGTTCCCCTGTAAATCAAAAATATACTCTGCAAGTTCACACTGAACCAGTACGCTTCGTAAAACAAGTTTTCAACAATCTAGATGATGTACTATTATTTTTTAACAAGTACGCAAGAGAAGCTGGCTTCAGTACAAGAATTAATTCAAGCAAAAAGAGGTTAGGAGATGTGATAACTTGGCAAGAGTATGTTTGTAGTAAAGAAGGATTGGCAAAGTCAATACAGAAAGATGAACCCAACCAACGATGTTGGGGGATAACCAGAGAAAGATGTGGATCCAGATTAGTTGTTACTTGGAATCGATCAGAAGGAAATTATGTTGTCTCTCAATTTGAAGAGGGTCATGCCCACTCTCTTACGACATCAAGGAGGGTTCATTTGTTGCCTGCAAGGTGACTAAGGTTCAAAAGAAGTTAACAGATCAAATATCCCATGCAAACATCCCGACCTGCCAACAAATGAGTGTATTAGGCTATCCACAATCATGGAGGAAGTTTCCTTTCTTTTTATCGATAGCTATCACATCAAGTTATTTTTCTCTCACTACACCTCATCTTTACTACACCCATATTTTCTCTCTCCAATCTTTCTTCCATATTCCACAACCATAAATGGAAATTTCCTCTTTTTTTTTTAATATTTACAATTTCATTATTATTGTTTTATCTATATTAATCCATTTTTAATTATTAATCCAGTATTTGTAAATTAATCTAGTATTAATCTATACATATCTATATTATCCATTTTTTAAAATATTAATCCAGTATTAATTAATTATCAAGTATTAATCTGTACAAATCTATATTATTCTTGTTTTAAAAATATTAATCCAGTATTAATTAATTAATTTGATATTAATCTTTAGTCTATACATATCTCGAAATATAATTAATTAATAAACTTTCACCCAATATGATATTAATTAATTAATTAATCTGATATTAATTAATCTAATATTAATTAATATCAGATTAATATTAATTAATCTGGTATTAATATATTAATTAATCTGGTATTAATATTACCTGGTATTAATATTAATCTGGTATTAATATTAATCTGGTATTAATTAATTTGGTATTAATATTAATCTGATATTAATATATTAATTAATCTGGTATTAATTAATCTGGTATTAATCTGGTTTTAATATATTAATTAATCTGGTATTAATATTCACCCAATATGGTATTAATTAATTAATTAATTCATATTTTTTTGATTGTGTTATCCATGGAAGATGGGCAGGGTGGTAACTTGAAACCTGTTGTCACCAAAAAGGGGAGGAAAATTTCCCTTCCCTTGTGGACAGCCTTAGAGTTAGAAGATGGTTGTTTTGAAAAGATAGGATTCTTGCCTCAAGACCTTTATAATGCAAGAAGAAATAATAGAAAAATTTTAGTTGGACAAGATGCTAACCTCTTGAAAGACTATTTTGAGGATGAATTCGAAAAAATCCAGATTTCAGGTTTACTATAAAGGTGGATGAAGATGGTAGATCTGACTCGCTGTTTTTGGTCGATTGCGACTTGGAGGAAATCGTATGAGTACTTTGGTGATGTCGTGGTATTCGATACAACATACAACATCAACAAGTATTCTATGCAATTGAAAGGAATCAGTTACTGATTCCAGCCTCTCCAACTGGCGTAAGTGATACACAAGCGAGTGAGAGAAGTTTGCAATCTGAGCAAGGGCTTAAGCATCCACTCTGAGGGCAAAGGGATGCGGTGGTAAAAGAATGAAGTGCAGTAGAGAGAAAGCTATGAAGAAAAGTAGATGTTGTCACAATTGTAAATCGATTGAACATGATAAAAGAACTTGTACAAAACTTGTCGACATGTAAGTCTGATAAATACATTTATTTAGTTGTATTATTGCACGTAATATAATGATTTCTTTTTCTTATGTAGGCCTTCAAACAATTTTAGGTTGCATGACGATGATGATACAATACTTGGAGGAACTTGTTAGATTGGCATTTAGAACACATTTGATGTGTTCCTGCATTTTTTGTTGTGTTGCTGATTTTTTGATATGTTGATGCATTTGTTGAAGGGTTGGTGATTTTTTAATGTGTTGCTGCATTTTTTGATGTATTACTGATTTTTTGATGTGTTGTTGCATTTTTTGTTGTATTGCAGAGTTTTTGATGTGTTGCTGCATTTGTTGAAGGGTTCCTGCAATTTTGGTAGTATTACTGATTTTTTGATGTGTTGTTGCATTTTTGGTTGTATTGCTGCATTTTTTGAAGTGTTGATGATTTTTTATGTGTTGCTGCATTTGTTGAAGGGTTGTTGCATTTGCTGTTATATGTGCTTCATCACCATCAGAAGAAAACTAAGTGACGAGCAGTCTCTTGATGCATGTATTTATTACTTCTTTTGCGTGCTAATGGGAGAAAGCTTTGAGTTAGTGTGAAGTTGACTATACCCAAATATGGAATCCTTAATGTCTCCTGTACTCGTTCTTCTGTAGCATGTCATGTGGTTGTGTCGATGCATTTGTTGAAGGGTTGCTGCATTTTTGGTTGTGTTGCTGATTTTTTGATGTGTTGCTACAGTTTTTGAAGTGTTGCTGTGATGCTTAGAGCATTCCAGGAGCCGGAAGTGTTGCATGAATTTTTGAAGTATTGCAAGAATTTTTGAAGTGTTGCAGGGATTTGTGATGTGTTATAGGGATTTAGTCTTGTGTTGCAGCGATTTAGTCTTGTGTTGCAGGGATTTTTGAAGTGTTGCTCTGTAGTTTCGGTGTAGAGATTTTACAAATGTTGTTGTGTGTAATGTTTATGAAGACTTTATTATTGTTCTATCTGTAGTCTTTAGTCTTGTAATTATCTGGACCGTCCGATTGAATTGGATGGTCCAGATCAATCTGTCTTGGACATATCAAAGTTGTCCCTATAATCTTTTTTCATATCTCTCCTTTTTAAGTGTTTTAGGAATTTATTTTTATTATATTATAATTATTTTGTTGCTTGTTGCACTAAAAAAGTAATTAACATACATTGATATTAAAATAACAATAGTTTATATAGCCAACTGGTAGCGACTTCTCCTTGTAATGCTCGAGATCGCGAGTTGAATTCTGTTTAGTCTTTTTATTCATTAATAAATAAATAATATTATTTAAAAAATATTAGGGATGAAATAGTTATTTCCATTCAATTTTTTCATGCTCCCTCTCACTTCCGGCAAGTGTATTTCACTTGTGGGTATATTGAATTTTTAAGAAACTACATGGGTACAAATTGCAAATTTGAAATCACAAAGAGGTAAATTTAATTTAACCAAAGCTAAATTAAAATTTACTCGACTGATCATTATATTGAAGGAAATAATTTTTTTTGAATTCTGAATATATTGATGTCAGAAAAAAGATTTTTCTGGATCGGTGGTGATAGGGGGCCAGCAGAATTGTACAGCATCTGCTGGTCAGGCATTAAATAACAAATTTTTTTGCAAAACTTTTGTAGCTGTTAGGCTGTCCGTAACCATGGAGGAAGTTCCCTCTCTTTTTACCTATACCTATCACATCAATCCACCTTTCTCTTTCCTATCTATCCTCCATATTTTCTCTCTCCTATCTATCATCTATATTCCACAACCATAGAAGGAAATTTCCACCTATACAATTTTATTATTATTATTTTATAATTTATTTTATTATACTTTTTTGTTAAATATTAATTAAATAATAAATACTTAATTTGAAGAGATGCGACCAACATTGGATGAATTTGAAGAGATGCGAACGGGTGGAACAAAGTTGGAACTGTGGCAAATATTCTTGTTTGCTACGAATTGGGCATTACGGAATGGACGTAACATAAAGCATTTTATAGGAATGAGCGTACACCCGGATATGCTGACAGCGAGAATCCAGGTAACAACATGGACCTGGCTCAGAGCAGAGGAAGAAAAGATTGGTTTTATGTTCGGAATAGCTGAATGGTTGGACAGCCCAGACGTATGTCTCAAGATGTGTAGATGGTAGTGAAAGTTGGACACGGTTAAGATGTATTCCCCATATAATTTCAATGAAATTTTGCATTACCAAAAATAATATTAATAATAATAAATACTTGATAAAATGAAAAATACTTTTAATATTAGTATTAATTTATATAGTATTTTTTTAATATTAATTAAATAATAAATACTTGATTAGATCTATTATATATTAGTATTAATTTATATAGTATTTTTTTAATATTATATTATTATTGTTTTTTAATTATGAGAGAGGAAAGTGGGTGGAAAGAAATCCTTCCACCTAGGGGCGGACCTAGGATTCTAGAACTGGGGTGCTCATATTATATTATACCGCATGCATACATGAAACGTGATGACATATAAGATGAATTCTGATTTATTTTAAACATTAATGCTATCTTTATCGGGCAATTTATTCATACCAAATCAATTGTTCTGCAACTTTAGGTTGCGAACAAAATCCATCAACGTTTTTTGAATACTCGTGCCAAAACGTTTCAGGAATCACCATTGAATTGAATTTAGGTTTTGGATTATTTTGTTGCTATTTAATCTAAAATTTATAAGAATTTATTTTTTTACAGCAAAGCCACCAGAACAAAATTTTATTAGGTTTCCAAAAAATTTCAATATGAAAATTTTGAAAATATTAACGAATTTTGTTTTCGACGATCCGAAGTCGACAAAAATTTGTCCATACTGAACCTAATATGGACAAATGCCTGGTATAACTAGACAAATACTAGTTTAAAGGCTTCCACAAATTTCAATTTATATAACTAGATATATGTATGAAATATTTATAATATCAATACTTAAAAATAGATAATGAAATAAAACATATAAATTTTTAATACAATCAATACATAGAATAATTGTATACAACTGAAAAAGGCCAACCAAAATCTTTATTTGTTAATGATTTTTTTTAAAGAACAACTAAATATAAGTTTGCCAATCAATTAACTTATCAAAAAAATTGCCAATCAATCAGGTTTACTTTACTTCCACATCTACTCGATTACCAAGGTGTTTTTTTTTACCTCAACTAGATTTCTCGAATACATAAAGAACGATTTCTTAGGGGTGGACTGGGGGTGCCCAAGCACTCAAGTGCATCCGCCCCTGCTTCCACCCATCTTCCTCCATCTCTTTTTCATGCACAACACAATGGGTTGTTCATGAAAAAAGAAAATTTCCTCCCAAAAGCCATGACTTGCTACCGGTTAGTAAGGAAAATGGGAGGAAAGTTCTATGTGGGTTGGAGAAAGCTTTAGGAATCGAACCCTCTCTCACCACCTCTCTGAGCACTTTTCCACCACTTCCCATTACCATCTCACCCACCTGCACGTTTTTAATAAATAGGTATCGAAATATTATATACACCCTCAAAACATGCACAGTTTAATATATAAACTATATAAATCATAAAATAAATAAAATGAGATTAATATTACAGCGGCCTCGCCGACGAAAAAGTAAAACTCTATCCTATAAACTCAAAAGACTAAATGCTATAAATTCTAAACTTTATAAACACTAAAATCTAAAATTTAACGAGATTAATATTACGGCGGTTACGCCGCCGAAAAACTAATACCCTATCCTATAAACCAAAAGGCTAAATGCTATAAATTTTAAACTTTATAAACACTAAAAATTATAAATTTTACTATATTTAATTTTTTAAATTAATATTACGGCGATTTCTCTGTCTAAAAAAACTAAAACTCTATCTTATAAATCCTAAAAACAAAGTTCTATAAACTGTTTACCATATAATCGTAAATTTTATAAACCCAAATATTAAAATTAGATTAATTTATTTTTTGTTGTATAAATTTGGAAAATTTGTGCATGTGCCACAAAATTGGAGAGAGTTATTGGAAATGTCATCAACCGGTCTTTGGAAGATCGGTAAGAGGCACCGGTCTTCCAGAGATCGGTATGTTTAAATACCGGTCTTCCAGACACCGGAATTATTAAAAAATCATTAAGATTCTTAATATCAAGATTAGTGTCTACCGATCTTTAGAATACCGGTATCTCCATCTTCTTCAAACAAATTCCTGCTAACTGTCCATCGTCAAACAAACAATTCCCGTGGGTATCTCCATCTTCTTCAAACCAATTCCTGTTGGTATCTCTATCTTCTTCTGAAGATTGGATTCCTGCTGGTATCTCCATCTCCATCTTCTTCAAACCAATTCCTGCTGGTATCTCCATCTTCTTCTGAAGACCG
>JAOYMZ010054755.1:0-13614 GCA_025802335.1 Pinguicula primuliflora
ATTGCTGTCTGAGATCAAACCATTAATCATTTTTCACGGTTTGTTTTTACAAAGGAAATATATGATAGTTGTTAGATGTTCGATTTTGAGGTACTGTTTCCATGGATGGCTGTACAGACCTTTTTTCTGCAGTATAAAATGAAAACGAGTATCATATTTATATGTTTTTTTGATAGAAAGTATCATATTCATATGTATATACCTTCCATGAGTCTTCCAAGTTGGTTCATGTTTTGTGGTGGAGAAATGTTACATGTACATAACCATTTTGTACATAAACTGTACATAATGTCGTTTTGTGTTATAATTGTTTAAGTTAGTTGTCATTTTGTTTGGACATGACAAAATTACCCTTATATGAAACGACATCCACTTTTAAAAAAATCTACACAAAACGACATTATGTACAAGTTATGTGCAAAATTGTTATGTACAAAATGGTTATGTACAAAATGGTTATGTACATGTATCATTTTTCTTTGTGCAGCTTGTGGAGATCTTCACCGGTTTTGGAGAAAAATTACCACATATTTATAATTAACTTGGCACAAAGACTCCAAATTTGGTGATAAGTTTCGGTTGTGGATTGGAAGTCACCAAAATATTTTTATGTATATTATATATGGAATAATGTTACATATATATAGCATAATGTGGAGAAATGATTTTCTACGGTGAATTTTTATCAAATATATGCTATAAAAATGAATGAGAGATAGTTAGCTGGTTCCTTAATTATTTTTATTGAAAAATATATATTTTGTATAATTTAGTAATGATATATGAGTAAAGGTAGTGTAATTATTGCAAATATGATTATAATTTTTTAATATTATTAATATATAATAGGGTATTGTGTCCCTCTTTCAAAAATACTGAAACCGACACTGTAATTTTCATCGGATAATCTTCATGATTGAGTGCACAGTTGGTCATCGGTCCGCTTGAATATTTTCTTCCCGGAATGCAAGAGAGCTCCACAGACGGAAGTCCTCTAAGTAGTTTTTTTGATGATCTTTAGAATGGACAAGTCATTCTTACTTCCTCTTCATCGTTCAGTAGCTGAATTGCCTCTTGCAGTATGTAAATAGTTGTAGGTTATTGAAACCATTTAGCGCTGTTAAGATTGAAACTCATGTCATCCTCTAAAAAGTTCTGCTTCTGTATGATGGGCCAAGTCCACTGCGAAAATACAGACCGATTTTTAATGCCCAATATATATTTTAGTATTCGGATGCAGACCCGATCCAATATGGTGCCCGGCTGGATCCCCGAAATTAAAAATAACAATAATCGACAAATAGAATAAAAGTGTGGTGCCACATGGCCGGTTAAACACAAAACAATTCTGAAAATGGCGTCTTTCCCGATTTCGTTCTACACGCACATCAACGACAACAAGCATGCCCGGGCTCCGCCTCCGGCGTGTAATTCCGCCACCGTATCCAATTCGATGAGCCTCGGTAGGTATTCTTATTCTGAGAGTAATCCGCGGCATTCGTTTTTCTTCAAACGCAATCCTTGGCCTGGCCGCTGCCACGCCACCAGTCCTCCCGAGGAAACGCCTTCCAGCAAACGTCGCACTTCTGCAGGTATCCGCTGCTCTGTTTTGTCTTTGTATTTTATTCATTCTATACATAGTCAAGCTACCTTCCTGAATTTAAAAAAAAACTTCCTTAATTTGGCTAGGGTGTACTCTACTCTGCTGTAACAGTTTTGAATTAGGTTACCTTCCTGTTCTGCTAAATTTCGTGTTATAGGGTTGCGAGAAAAGTTGGGATCTTGATAACATGTAAATTGCGTTACCTATTATATATTTTTGTAGATTCCTTGAATACATGCGTAGGGTGTGATTTGCCCGTTTCTTGTAAAGTTTGATATAGGGATCTTGGTTAGTTTTATCCTTTGATGATTGTTTGATTAAAATTTGAATAACCTTTTTGGTAATTTTTATATGTTTCGAACTTTTTGATCTATTTCCTGACGTAGCTTCTTATTATATCTAAATGCTTGTTCCCTATTGTTTTATTTAACTGAATCTTCAGTGGTTTCACTTCATTCAATGCTCATCAGGTTTAACAACCACTATTACAAGATTTCAGGACACACTGCAAATTTTCTTTGCTGTACTATTCTGGATGTCTCTTTTCTTCTGGTCTTCTGTATGGGATGGTGGGAACGGTGGCACACGGAACAAGGGCTCTCGGTTCAGGAAATGAGTTGGTAACCTATTATGTAGACGTTTTTGGACAAGTTAGGACATGATGTACTGTTGTATGGTTGGAATTACCGATGGTCGTAGAAAGATGGCGTATACAAATCATATATGTAGATCGAACAAGAAATTGTTGTATTTCACGTTCTTGGTTAAATAACAGAAGTTGCTGTTTAGTTAATTGAATCAGATTTGGGTTGCTAAATGGCCCAGAATATTGGATAACTACATCCCTCCTTTAAGTAGGGGAACTTAAAGGATACTCTGATCGGAAATGAGTTAGTATAAACCTATTCTGTAGGCGTTCTTACAGAAGTTAGGACACTATAAAAGCCTTGAATTGTTGTAGTTATAGAAGTTGTAGTACGATGGTGATGTATATATATTAAATATGTGGATCAAACAAGCAAGGAGTGTATTACACCTTTCTTATATGAACACATAAAAATGTTTGCTGAATCTAAGATTCTGGTGTCCTGGTACATTGGAGGATTGCGTCCTTCCTTTAGAAGGTTGGATGCAAATGGAATTGACAGATTGCGTGATAAACTCCGATCTTATTACAGAATCCTGATACTAGAGAGGGTAAAACCAAGCCTGTGTAAGAAGTCCCTTGTGATGACTCTATATATCAACTACACAAGGCTTGATGTGATGATTCTATATATCAACTACACAAGGCTCTATGCATGGAGAGGAGAGATATATTAAATTCTCACGGACCCTAGACATGAAGAAGTGGAAGGAGTTTATCTATTTAATTATTGTCTTTAATTCTTGTATTTATAGTTGTCTCAACCTCTATATAAAGAGGCCCTTTCGTAAGACTCTTAGGAATGAAATGAATTGAGAAGTTCTCTTTAGTTATATGGGTGGTGTGCTCCATTAGAGTTCATAGGTGGTGTGCTCCATTAGAGTTCATAGGTGGTGTGCTCCATTAGAGTTCATGGGTGGTGTGCTCCCTTAGATTTCATACGTGGTGTGCTCCGTTAGATTCAACTGGGTTTGTTCTCCCCATCCCCTTAGAGTTCAATTGTTCCTACCCCTTTCTGCTCAGATTTGATTCCGGGATCCTAATATCCTTCAATCATGTAGATATCATTCATTTATGGCCATGTTTTGTTAGTTAACATAAAAAATTATGTCTTTGGTTCAATGCAATAAGATATCCTCCATAATACTAAAGTGTCTGGTATCAGCATAGTTGAAAGAAACCACCTGCTGAAGCTACTTTTTTGGCATGGAACATTGGATTTACTTCTATGTTCACGGAATGATGTCTGTAGAGCATGTGTGGTTTCTTTGAATTTTCTGTGTTCTAGATGAAATTGACTGTATCCTGACAAAAATGTCGGCAGCTTTTGTTGAATTCTTCATTATTACTATATCATTAAATTACCTGGTTATGTAGATTGATGGTTTTGTTCATTTACAATCATTTCCTATTAGCTGGATGCCTGATGAAAACAGTGGTAAATTTAACGTGGTTATATGTTGTTTATTTTATCATACTGGTTTGTTGTATTATCGAATTATTGAAGAAATAAGCAAGTAGCAACATGTTAGGTTCCTGGGATCTAGTCGATTAGAAAAGATAGGATAAGTTGAAGGGATGAGGAGAACAAACTCAGTGGACTCGGGAGAACACAACCCGTTGCCTCAATAGGAGAAAAAGACCTTAAACCAAAGACAAGATAAAACTTCATTCATAAACTTCGATACATTACAAGTCTTACAATAGCGGCAAATGAAAAAGGATCTCTACACAAATACAAAGATACAAAAGGACTAATATATAAATACATCTAAATTATGCTTTATTGAGCCTTAGACACAACATTTCCTTAGGTATGGACGCACCTTGGCCTCTCCGAGGTCCCATCTTCGACAAAGCCCACGCTGCAGTACGGTTTCATTAGTCTCTGTCTATTTGTCAAGTACTCGGTACTTTTATCTGGTGTCTCATGGTTATTGGCAGAGAAATCACAGTGGGGTCTCCTCCAATTTAAAGGCCTTCAGTTTCTGATATTCCTGATCCCTGTAAGTCCCTTTTTTTCTGATAACAGAAAAAAAGTTCAAGTGCAGTTGCATGTTCCTTTTTTGCATGTTGTGTTTGAATCTACTTGTTTGTTTTGCTTAATCTTTCTTTAATTGGGCATGTTAAGACCCTCGACAGGTTAACAGCACTGGAGTGTGTCTGGCGGCTTGTCTTTGTCAGTCTGCAAATTATGTTTGATTATTTTCTAAGGGATGGTTGATGCTGATGTTAGCTTCATTCTCCACCAGGTAAAAAAAAATGTATCTTTAGTAGTGGAGCCCAAGGTTAGTAAAATATCACAGATGTGTGTATTTTTCATACCATGTGCCTCTTCCATCCACAGACATTGAGTTTTGAGTCCCTTATCAATGTTCGGAGTAAGTTAGATTAGTCTGGAATATAAAATTTTCGGGATATTAGGAAGGAGTGCAAGTATTACTCTCATTTACCTACCTAGAAAAAATCTTCCGACTAAGTATACATTTTTTTTCTCGGTTGATATCCCACTTGGTCTCAACTAAACTGTACGGGTTGTGTGTATTTGATCGTGATCTTTCACATCAGCACCTCTGGCAAAAACTCTTTGCTTTTTGGTTTATGAAGCCCAATAGGAGAAAGTGAAACAAGCATCCATTGACAGATTGGTTGTTTTCTTGGTGATATTGTCTGCGGCTGCGTGTTGCGAAGCTGTTGGCTAACATTGGAGATTGATCTTTCCAGCTGAAATAGTCGATAGCGCCTAACACTTTTTAAAACACACGGATATATTGTGATCCGGTAAAGGATGTTGAGTTTAGCATCCAGAAGAAGATATATATAGAAAAATGTTATTTGAACACTTACTTAAGAGTTAAGACACATGTCTAAACAATCACAATTACAAGTCAAATGCATTAGCATTACCCATACATATATAAGGCGGCATCTAGGCACCAGTAGTGCCTAAGGACTGGACGGTCCCTTCCACTCTGTCTAAGTGTTGCCTAAGTGTTTGCCGTGGTCGTTAGGCATTGGCCAATTACCGATTGTTTTGGGCCATCCAACAACTTTTGAAACATGTCTATATGGTGATCTTGTGAAGTATGTATAAAAGAAATAGCATAAAAAATTAATGCAGTACATCCTGGAGTGTGCAGCTTGCTAATGGTCCATGATGGTAGGCGTAGAGGAATCGACACGTTTATTGGTGGTTACGATCGAACTCCACAATCCAAGTTCCAAGTACAAAGGCCAAGTACAATTAGGATGTGTGTTTTGAATAAGAGGTAAAGAGTTCAATCGTGTTGGGATAGGGCCATTGTGTCATGTGTGTAGTGTTTTTACGAATAGTAGGACAAGGGATAGCATAGCAAATAATGTATATCTTGTTGCATATTATTTTGTTTTAATGAGTCTAAACTACGGCTCGAAAGTTAGATCAATTTCAAAGTATTCGTCCTACAATGTCTTTAAAAATGATATCGAATTTTGGTTGTCGCAATTTTTATCAAGATTTTACTTTCACGCGATAAATGTTGATATCCATTTTGAAATCAAATGAATACCAATAACTTCAAAACTTAACTTATACAAATAGTGTGGATTGAACATGTTCTTATAAATAGTACAATGGAGAAATTTTCTTATTCATGATGTTATCATCTCGATTAAATGAATCATGATCCGAGTGATGATCTAAAATGTTGAATTTCGAACCGTCTGTTCAAATTAAAAATGAATTATAACAAACAATTTCGTTATAGCAACACCCAATAATCTAGCAAGGAGGGGGGATATTGCTTACCAATTAGGCATGCCCATTATGTGCCTCTGAAATTGAAACAACACAACACCTATCTATTCAATGCCGACTAACGGAGGGATTATGGCGACAAGTTCTTCTTTGGCGGGATCTGGCTACTGTTTAGGGTTTAGGATTAGTCTATCAATCCTTACTATGTCTGGACCTGGTAAGCATCCCAGAAAGGGGTGAGTTCCCACCTTGTGCAATTTGAGGAATGATCTGCAAGACCATTCAAAGCAGAAGTCTTGAACGCAGACTTATTATTGGGAAATTTAGAAGTCTCAAGATAAAGTGATTTTTGAACATGTGTCCTCAGTGTTGGATACAATTTTTATGCAATCTCCATTACAGTTGCCAAGAAGCAACATTTTTATGAACTTTCGAAAATGATGTAGATTTTTTTTTGGAAAAAAACATAGAAAAAGATGTAAATATATAAACTTACAAAATCCAGTATAAATCTTACTTATAGAAAAAAAAAACAGATGCTAATCTATATTATAAAGCAGGAGACCCCAAATCAAGTTTTCCCAAAACTTGCCTAACATGATTGGTGGAAAGAAAGAAAAAGAAAGGAAAAGAAAAAGAAAGGAAAAGAAAAGAAAGGAAAAAAAAAAGAAAAGAAAGAAAAAAAAAGAAAAAAAAAGGAAAAAAAAGAAAAAAAGAGAAAAGAGGAAAATAAAAACGAACGAAACCACATCTTCCACACAGGTAATTTTACGCACGATAATTTTACGCACCAGTGACTTCAGCCACGGGCGATTCACTAGTGGCTAGTAGACTCATCTATTTTCAAACAAAATTATTTGTTCGAATTCATTTTTAATCTAACCCTCGAATCAAAATCCGGCTAGTCGAATTATATCTACGGTGAGATTCATTTAATCCGATGATAACATCCTGCCCAAGAAAACAACGATCCACCCCAAAATCAAATACAGAATTTCGCCATGGGCCCCGATCGAGCAGGAGGGCCTCCACAGATCTCTTCACCGCCGCTTAAATATCGCCACCCTTTGCCTCTTCACGTGCGCCCGTGTTGTATTCACGGTGTAGAACTCCTACTAGGATGCATCAGACAATAAAATATTGTCTACCGCCGTGCTAGATTCCAAACCTTCCCTGCCCATAAATTCACAACACCCAACTCCTTCACTTCACACTCTTCAAGGAGCTGCAATCTCGGATAGCATCTGAGTTAATCGGAGATAATAGTCACACCAAACAGAAAAAAAAGATGTTATTGAGAACCTCTTCTAGCCCGATCTTGAATTCATGGCTGCCCAATGCTTCAATCGGATCTGGGTCATCGCCGGAACCCGAGACCGTGACCCAGCTGCGCAGAACACGATCATTCTGCCTGACAATGTCGAATGAGGATGGCTACGTGAGGAATAAAGTGACCCGGAACGTCTTCGATTCGGATCACAAGGATGCTGTGAAGACCAAGAAGAGTTTGCGGCTGCCGGCGAAGATCAAGGAGAGTGTGGAGGCGCAGGATGTGGGCGAGGAGTATTGCGTGACCGCAGTGCAGGAGAGGGGAAGGGTGCCGCAGGCTCTGATGGTAGGCGGGGGTGCTGGAGGAGGATCCGGCGGTGGCGGGCTGTGCGGTGGTGGGAGGGGTCCGGATGATGGATCGGATTCGGATTCTCAGGGTCGTTGGCGTGGTCGTGAGAGCATGGATGCGTACTACGAGATGATGTTAAAAGCTAATCCGGAGAACCCTCTTCTGCTTTCAAATTATGCCAGATTTTTGAAAGAGGTACCTTTTCCTTATAAAGACTTGGCCTTTATTCATGTTTACTTATGATCAATGCTCATCACACTATTACTATCTGTTAGATCATCAATTTTTTGTCTTTAAAGGTTGGATTCTCTCTTTTGGACCATTTAATGTAGGTGAAGGGGGACATGGCAAAGTCCGAGGAGTATTGCGGAAGGGCAATTTTGGCTAACCCAAGTGATGGTAATGCGTTGTCACTGTATGCTGATCTAATTTGGCAGACTCAGAGAGATGCTGTGAGAGCGGAGGCTTATTTTGATCAAGCTGTGAAAGCTGATCCAAATGACTGGTAAGGACCTGTTTATGGATTCTATGCATTTCCCGTGGTTATTTCCAACCTAATCTCATGTTAGAACCCTGAGATCCAGTTTATTGCATCTCTGTTCACAAGAAACTATGATTTGAGATTGAAGTGTGCTGGGCATGTACATATTAGGTTCTGTTAGAGAAGGCGGTCACCTAGACATTGGGCGGTTGCTCCTTGCTCTGCACGAATGCCGCCTAAGCACCCGCTTAGAGGCGTCTAATCAGCCGCCTAGGCTTTTGTTATTTTCTGATCACTGATTTGTGGCCTAAAGTGTAAAATAACATTGAGGTATCCCTGTGCTGTGCTTCATTACTAAATGTTTATGTACATATTTTGTCATGTTTGATGATCCTGAAATGATGTTAGATTTGATGAACTATATAGAAACTGTTTTAAGTATAATGATGAGCTTTCTTAAATGGTATGCTTTCCAAATTTAACTCAAGCAGATGATATGATAGGTGATTAGATAAATGAATTCACAGTTGCTGGGGAACTCTAAAATCACAGTAATTTTGCCCCAATTGAAGATTCTCATGTATTTCCTTGTCCTTTCTTGTTTCAACTTAACTTTCCTGATTATTGTGCATGTTATGTATATGTCTGATCCAATTTCCTCACAGTTGCGTGTTAGCTTCGTATGCCCGATTCCTTTGGGACGTTGAGGATGATGATGGAGACGACAAGGACCACGACATGAAGCCACAACATGAAATTAACAACAATAATTCACCCTTCATGTTGTTCCAACAAGGATCATCTCTCTGGCCTCCTGTGGCTGCAGCTTCTTAATCGGATAAGACGTCGCTGTCGCTGCCGCAAATAACTAAAGAGTATGAGCTAATACATATACTACTGATGTGTGTCTGTTCATTAGGAGGGATACTCTTAAGCTATCTATGAATTTTGCAGCTGCTTTTGTTCTGTTCAGACCCATGTACATACCGTACGCAAGAAAATTCAATATTATGACTCTTAACAAGGTCCCCATGCCATATGAATGAATAGCAGATCGAGAAAGTACTGGCGGTGTTTAGGCGCTTATATAAGCAGCCTAAGTGGGCATTTGGACAGAGCGGATGGAAACCGTCGAATGCCTAGGCATCGCCTTGGCGGCCTAGGTAGTCCTGTTGGCTGCTGAGAATTCTTTCTCAAGTGCTAAATGATTTTGCCCTCTTATCATGTCATTGACAAATTGGACCATTCAGATTGTTGAAGTGGATTGTTTGTGTTTTCTACCCACAATTTTGTTCCTCTTATTTGTATTTTCGCTGTCCATGGGACAACAGTTGCTGTCTTGAAATCCATCTCTTTCATCGGTAGCCCATAGAATCAGTAAACCTACTATAGGGCAACTCATATCACCATATTTGATGACCTAGTGGTTGTAAAAGACAGACCCATCAATTCCGAAAAAGAGTAATGTTATATGTACCTTCTTTTGGGATCCTATTTTTACGAAAAATGTTCACGTGTCATAGCAAGAATGGACAACTATCGATGTCTTGAATGTTTTTTTATAGGTAATGTCGTTGACGGAATTTGAACCGGTGATTTATAATTGCGCTCCTATAATCACTAGTTCAATCCATCTTTGACAAAAACCTGTGAGTGCAACTGTGGATTCCTATAGAAAAGAATCCATCTTGTAAGCTTCAAAAGACAAGTAAAAGTATGGTTGAAGATTCAGGAATGAAAAGATTGGGAAAAAGGATTCTTTGAGGCTATGAAAAGTTTGGGATCCCATTCCAAGACCATAACCTTAAACAACCCTTTTATGATGTTCTCAGATATACATATTTCTCAGTCTTCTGTGATTTAACGTTTGGAATCTTTAATTATTTGGTTTATCATCTACGACAATGACATGCCTTTGCAGATGAAATGGTTTATCATCTTTAATTATTTCGTTCCTCATTTCAAGAACATGCGATATCTTTTGGTTGTGTTATTGCTTCTGCATCTTCGATTATCAGATGGTATTTGCTTCTTTTTTTTGAATTCCACCTTGGAATCAAGCATACGAGTACAGTTTTCAATAGCTGTTTAATAAGATACATGGGGACTCATTACTGAATCTGTTTCCTTTTCCTTTCCTACTACTACTTGAGAGCAGTTGTCAAGGTTTATGCTTTCACGGGAACGTATGGCGTAAACTACGGCAGGATAGCTGATAATCTCCCCCCACCAGAGAGCGTAGTGACCCTTTTAAAGGCCTCCAGGATCAGGAACATCAGAATCTACGATGCTGATCCTGGTGTTCTGAGGGCCTTCAACAATTCCGGCATCGAGATAACCGTTGGACTTGGGAATGAGTACTTGAAGGATCTGAGTATAAGCCTAGACAAAGCCATAGGATGGGTGAAACAGAACGTGGAGCCATTTCTCCCTTCCACTCTCATCACAGGCATTGCTGTAGGGAATGAGATTCTAGGTGGAGGAGATGTGGAGTTGTGGGAGGTACACTTGAAATTTGAAACAGACCCTGACCCGGTAGCTTCGGGCCCGTGCGTGTGTGCGCGTGAGACAATATATAATCATATGCTGATTTATTTTCCTCTTTCTAATCGGTGCGGGACAAATATCTCTAACAGGTACTTGTTCCGGCTGTCAGAAACGTTTACGATGCCATCGACCGGCTTAATCTCTCCGGCAGAATTGAAGTCTCAAGCCCTCATTCTGAAGGTGTTTTCGCCATCACATTCCCTCCATCTGCAGGTGCATTCAAGGACAGTGTCCTTCCTTACATGACACCACTCTTGCAGTTCTTCTCCCAGATTGGCACGCCGTTCTACATCAACGCATACCCATTCCTGGCCTACAAGACCGACCCTGAACACATCAACCTCAACTACGCCCTGTTTGGAGAGAACTCAGGTATCTATGATGCCAAAACAATGCTGCATTACGACAACATGTTTGATGCTCAGATAGATGCAGCCTATGCTGCACTGGAGAAGATCGGTTACAACAGGATGGCGGTCATCGTATCGGAGACCGGTTGGGCATCCAAGGGAGACGAAAATGAACCGGGTGCCAGCCCGAGCAATGCGAGGACTTACAACCGCAACCTGAGGAAGAGGCTTCTGATGAAGAAGGGTACGCCTTACAGGCCGAAAACGGCGGCCAGGGCTTATGTCTTTGCATTGTTTAACGAGAACTTGAAGCCTGGACCGACTTCTGAGAGAAACTTTGGATTGTTTAAGGCTGATGGGAGCATTTCATATGACATTGGGTTTACAGGACTGGTCCCGAGTTCAGGTTACTCGTTTGTTTTCTCCTTCAAGGCAAGTTCACAAACTTCATCCAGATTCTTCTTATGAGATATTTTTACATACGAATGATTGAATTTTATTTGCAGGTGTCTGTTGGGATGATGGCCGGAGCAGGGCTGCTGCTTCTCATCTTGTAGCTTATCAGACAATACAAAAACTTAAGTCTAGACCTTATAGTTCGGATTAAGTTGTTGGGGTCTTAATTGTGACCGTCAGATGAAGTTGTTATGGTCCTAATTGTGACAATACAAAGCTTAAGCGTGGACCGACGATGAGATCAAAGATTTAAAATACAATGATTAAGATCAGAAGTTCTGGATATGAAAATTTAATTGGAAAAATAAGTTGAAAATTTCTTTATCGGACACCAGTTTGGGATCTTTAGATTGTGAAAATTGAAGGTGGGCATTCGGTATTTGGGATAGTCTATTTTTCATCCGTTCCAAAATTATTTCGAAAGCCAAACTCCAATCCCGTTCCGTATCACAATTCGGATTTTCGGAATTCAAAATTTCCGAGATTTCGAAAGAAAAAAAATAAAATAAAAAGTAAGTAACGAAGTTAAAAAAAATTTAGTAATACATAATTTTCCAAGTTAATGTAGACTGCGAAGAACCAAAGGTTACTGTTTCTGGTTTGCAAAGACCAACACAAATCAGAAGCAGATTAGCGAAAGCTTCCAACATCAAAGATTCAAAGATGACCACAAGAGCAACAAAGGGCAAAAAAAAAGCTATCACTCCAAGTACAGGTATTTTTTGAGAGCTCAAAAACATATCACTAACTGTACAACACACTTTTCATCTAATAGATCAGGACTAAAACCATATCTTTTAAACATTAATCGAACCTAAAAAAATTTAACCTTCTCTATATTACGCATTTTCTCATAGAAATGCTCCCAAATTTTCGAAATATAATTGGAAGAATAAAAAGACAATGAATGCAAATTTTACATACATGAAACGAGAAAAAAAAATGATTCACCTGATACCTCTGCTACTACTACCGCCCCAATTACAGTGGCTAACAACAAGTTTTTCAGTTGCCAAACCCCTCTTAACGAGTTCGACTGTCCGACGAAACGAAGGAAGGATTGAGGAAGACAATTGACGAAACGAAGGAAGGATTGAGGAAGACAATTGACGAAACGAAGGAATGATCGAGCGGTGAGAAACTGAGAACTGAGAAAGGAAGGATCGAACTGCTCTCTATAAATAAAGGAACTTGGACTCTCATGTAAACCCTAAACGAAGGAAGGATTGAGCGGTGAAGAAGTAAGGATTAGGTTTAGGAAAATTGATTAAATCTGGGAACAATGAACTGGAACAATAATTTGAATGACCCAATTTTTAATGAACCGGAACAATAAAGGAATTCAATTATTTATGGTATGACCCAATTATTCCTACGAGGCCCAAAGTAATAATTTGGAATTCGGAAAATTCGAAAATAGGATCAAAAACTCGTTCCGTTCCAAATTGTAATTCGGAATGGAAAACGCATTCCAAACCGATACCAATTGGGAATTCAGAATTTCGATTCGGAATTTTGGAATCTGTAAATTTTAAATTTCGGAATTTTCGAAAATTCCGATCCAAATACCCACTCCTAATGAAAATTTATTATTTTTTTATTGATGAATTAATATATTTATTAAGGAAGAAGGATCTGTTCCACATCACTTATTTTCACCCGAAAATCTATACCCTAATAAAAAACCCCAGGAAAAGTATAAGAAATTCAGGTATCAACTTATCACAGGATGCTCAAAAAGTGAAATCCAGTACCCAATTATAAACTGGCGTGTTTTTTCCATGATTTTCTTATCTTTTTTTCTTAGGGTATAGAGGGCTCCATTTTCCATGACAAATAATCCGGTATGTCGAAATTTAATGCGACGTACCAGATTATTCAATGAAACAAATGGCATATCAGATCATATCTCACACCACGTGATATTCTACTCTCATATTCTCTCTCCACCCTCTTTTTTCTCTCTCACTAAGATTAAAAGTCTGCTTTGCGCGAGGTGGTTTTGATTTTAATTGTGTTTATAAGTATTTTTTAAAATAAAATGAGTATTTTGCATAATACAAGTACTAGTGCTTGTGCTTTTTTTTACAACCTCTCTTGCTTAAAAATAAGCACCTCATGAGATGCTTTTTTTCCTTCTTAAAAATAAGCATGACATTTTTGTAATAATATTCAAA
>JAOYMZ010054766.1:0-13612 GCA_025802335.1 Pinguicula primuliflora
CGACCACGACCAGAACGTCCGCCTCGATGAAACAGAGCAACTGAGTTCAGATCTGGTGGCTGATTCTGTTCTGCAGTCAGAGCCTCTGCTCCTATAAGCTCGTCTTCAAATTCTTCCCATGACATAACAGCTTCCTTTCTGCGAGCAAAATTAACATTCTGCACGAAAGAGTTAAAAGCAGGGTTGAGACCACCAATAACAAAGGTAATGAGATCATCATCTTCAATGGTACTTCCAGAAGCTGCAAGCTGTGCTGAGATGAGTTTTGCTTCCTCCAGATACTCAGCACACGTTTTGGCGCCTTGCTTCAAATTCTGCAGTTGACGGCGCAGTGTATTCAGCCGGGACTTCGTGAAAGATGTGTATTTTCGAGCAAGTGCAGTCCAGGCAGCATGAGCAGTTTTCAAACCAAAGATAACAGGCAAACATTTGTTATCCAATGTTCCTACGATCAGAGACAAAACAAACTGATCCTTTTTGTACCAGACAATGAAATCTGGATTTATTGGTTTCTTCATCTCAGAAGATTTCACATCTGCTTCTTGACCTTTCTGCTTCTCGGCTTCAGGATTAACCTCCAAGTATTGAGGTGGGCAGATTGTTGATCCATCAATAAATTCGATGAGATCGTTGCTCCGGAGTACTGGCGTGATTTGGGCTACCCACATCAAATAATTTCCTCCATCCAGCTTCACGGAGATGAGGGTGGAGACGTTGGGTGCTACAAATGCCATTAGTACTGAGGAAAAGAAAACAGTGAACAATTCTGTTTTCTTGCAGACTTGTAGTCAGACACAAGATGAAGATTTCTTGAATCTGGATCAAAGATGCGTGAGCAAAATTAGCTCTGATACCATGAAAATGCAGAAGAGAGAATTGAGAGAAAAGGCTACAATCCTCAATGGGATTATGGTATAGCCGTGTGTTGTTATATAGGAAGAGTTACAAGAGTTATACATGGTATGATCCTATACATGGTATGATCCTATAGTTTAGGGATTGGTATCAATCTCCCTAATTCTAGGGATGCTAATTGGTTAAGTATGGTAACTATGACTCATTATGCTAATCAGCCATATTCTTTACTCTCACACTTCATCGATGGTTGGTAATTGGCGACCCCAACCACGAAGCCCTGCCGGAATCGAAAAGCTCGGCCAGAATCGGGAAACTCGGCCAGAACTGGGAAACTCGGCCGGAATCGGGAAGCACGGCCGACATCACGATGCTCTGCTATGGATTTGTAATCGACAAAGGAATGTTGGTTTTCACCCAGAGAATTTGGAGAACGGCTGGCCGGCCGGAATGTTGCTATGGATTTGTAATCGACAAAGCTCTACCATGAATGAAGGAGATGTTGGTTTTCAACCAGAGAATTGGGAGAAAAATGTAGGCAATTATAGATGTATAGAAGATGCGGGAACGATCTGAGTTAACGAACGGTCCCGATTAGAGCTGCCTATACAGTTAAAAAGTTGCTTATAAGTGTTGTGCACAGCATCGGTACTCTAATAATTCATATGCATTTGTAGTTTAATTAAAAAAATTTTAATCTATTATGTCTTTAGGTCAATCAAATTTCTACTGCAACTCTCTCCTCATCATCCTCGCCGAAAAATTAAAATGCTAAATGATGAATTCAAACTCTATTTAACCCTAAATGTTAAACTTTATTTAAAGATGACAATCAATATTACGGCGGCTTCGCCGTCGAAAAATTAAAATTCTAAATGATAAACCTAAATTCTATAAATTCTAAATGCTAAACTTTATTTAAAAATAATAATATTATGATGGCTTCACCGCCAAAAAATTAAAACCCTACATAATGAATACAAACTTTAAAAACCCTATATGCTAGACTTTACTGAACGATGATAATAAATATTACGCTGACTTCGAAACTATATAAAGTCACATGTCAGATAAAAATATACGACACACTGATAATTACGACATTCTCCATTTTGACCAACGATAAATGTTTCGCCAGATATTTCGAATTGTAAAAAAGATAAAAATTTATTAAAATAATAATAAAAATAATATTATAATATTCAAGAAAAAAGTAAAAAAAAAAGAAGCCAAAAAACCAACTAAAGTAAGGGAAACCGAGTTGGAAAGAGAAGAAAAATAGAAATACAAATTTTATTGACATGTAGCATTTTATTTATTAATCTTTTACTATTATTTGTAAGGATAGATTCTGGATAAGTTGTAGGGACAGCTAGTATTATTCATTTTTTTAATAAGGGAAAATTGAACTCTAGGGATTATGTGCCATAATTTTGGGATTCTTTCCATAGTGATTAAAATGTGTTTGGGGTGAGCGACGATCCCTGTTACAGAAGTCAGTAGCGTAGGTCGCTTAGCCACCGCCTAGGCATTAGGATGTCGTCATCCGCTTTGTCCGAATTTCCGCTTAAACCGCCTTGACCGCTTAGGTTCTGCCTAGCGCTTTTGCTAACATTGGCGTTGATATACCCCACACCAAACACATCCCAATCTCATTGTTACACACATGTTTATGAATAAGTGTGGGAGTGGAGTGTGATAATTTTGCATGAGTTATATCATTTGCGGTGTAAAGTGCCTACATATGTATGTAGAGAGTCCTGATTCTCTCTGCAATGTTTTGTGTAGGCAATTTTTCAATTCCGCCAACCAAAATCGAAATTGATCATATCATTATAAGTCTTATATATAGGATATCAAAAGTCTCATCATTGAAAATGGTGAAATAGAATTACTGATAATTAAGAAATCGAAACCGCGACAGAGCATCGTTTTTTATCTCCTATATACAAGTTTTGCAACGGTATGATTAATTTTGATTTTGGATGTTGGAATTGAACAATTGCCTACAAAAGTGAAAATTTCTCACACGAATGATGCCCACATGATCTAAACTGTATATATAATATACATTGTAAAGTGAGGAAGAAATACAAGGAAAATTTCTTCCCAATTTGTGTGCTGGGTCGTCATCTACCAATCATAAGACAATTGTGTCATGGTGGAACCAGCAGTGCTCGTGGAGGCAGCCAAGGTTCTTGGGGATCACCTTGCGACATTTATGCAAGAAAAACAAAATGCATTAGTTCCAAAGAAAGAAGGAACAGAGAATGGGATCAGAAGGATATCACACTCAAAGAATCTCTTGATAATCAAAATTATTCGATATGACGGTGAAGGATGGAGATTGCGATTAGCGACAAAGGCTGCATATAACATATTATGACAGATGAACATCGCTCTCCTAGGAAAATGGATTTGGAGATTCATATAGGAAACTAACATCCTATGAAGTGTTGTGATTTGCTCGAAGTATTTTCAGCGAGAAGACAAAATGGTTGAGATATTTTTACTTACACTACCTGACAACACTTCGCGAGTGTGGAGTGATATCTGGAAAAAGGTTGCATAGGAAGGATGGTTTAACAATTATATTTCTCTTCGTCTGCAATCAGGGAGGAAAGCTCTATTTTGAAAAACAAATTGGCTTCTGAAGGAACACTGGCTACTTTGTTTAGTGATTTATACACTCTTTCTTCTCAAAGAGTGTTTACAGTGCATCAGATAACTCAAGGAACAGCTGAGGTGATACCTAATATGCTGACTTTCCATCACACTCTTCGAACTTGGGAGGAAAAGGCAGATTACATCAACTGCATCTTGTGAATCAAGTTATGGCAACACTATCAAAGGGGGAGGACAGGTGGGCTTGGCAAGGTGAAACTACGGGCTTGTATTCAGTATCCTCGGCTTACAGAATGCTATTCACACCAATCATCCCTTCATCAGCTGCATTAAGATCCTCTCTTGCCATGATGTGGGGGAAGCTGGCTCCTTACAGAATACAAGTATTCTCCTTCAGACTTTTGCAAGATAGGATCACCACAGTTGACAAGCTACAAGTCAGAGGAATAACTATACAACGGATGACTGGAAGATGTGTATGGTGTTGGTGTGGGACGGCTCAAGAGTCCGCTACACACTTATTCTTTTGGGATATAGTGAATGGAACTCCTAGTGAGGAGTTTAGACCACAAAAAGGACTTAGACAAGGTGACCATCTTTCCCCACACCTATTCCTAATAGTGGTTGAAGCCCTACATTGGATAGTGAACAAAGCCTACGAAAATCGGCTATTCAGGGGCTATAGCATGGGAGAGTTTCCAATACTACAGCTGCATTACGCTGATGACACGCTTATATTTGGAAACGGTACTGTTCAAGATGTAAAAGCCATAAGATATGCTCTAAAAAAAACTAGAGCTGCTCACTAGACTCAAGGTAAACTACTCGAAGAGTCGATTATTTGGGATAAACATTGCTGAAAATGAGATGCAAGGCTTTGGAAAAATTCCGGGCTGTCAGTTAGACTCTATCCCTTTCACTTATCTCGTGCTGCCAGTTGGAGTGAACCCGAACAGATGCAAAGCATGGAAACCCATGATTGACAAAATTCAGAGAAGACTGGTAAGTTGGGAAAACAACTATTTATCATTTGGTAGAAGAATTGTCCTGGTTAGGGGTGTACTTCTTCTCTACATACAAAGCTCCAAAGACCGTCATAAAAAATATTCAAAAGGCTTTTGCTAGATTTCTATGGAGAACCAACCTGCAGCAAGAATCTAAGATACACTGGTTGCTTGGCCTACCATATGCAGACGAGTTGAATAGGGGGTCTTGGAATAAAAGATCTCACTGCGTTTAATGATGCTCTACTAGGTAAATGGGGTTGGAAGCTCCTCAATAACGAAGATGACAGTCTGTGGAAGCAAGTTTTCGAAACCAGGTATGGAGACTTGTACAGAGCAGTTCTTTACGAAGGAAATGTGCAACGGTTAACAAATTACTCTACTTGGTGGAGAACAATGCTAAGCTTGATCAGACTAGGAGAATGGTTTTGGAATTCCATCTCTAGAAAGGTGGGAGATGGTTATGACACCTATTTTTGGGAGGACCATTGGTGTGGTAACTATAGGCTAAATGATCTATTCCCCACTCTTTACTACATAGTTGGAGACAAGTTCACTCTCATTGCCCAGAAAAGATCTCAGAGTACAAACTTGGAAATATCTCAACCTAATGGGATATGGAACTGGACGACTCCACTCACACCACAACAAATACCCATTCTAGACGAGCTCCTCTACCAAATATCAGAATGCAGTCTAGAGGTGAATCGTAAAGATCAGTGGGTATGGAGGAACGCGTCTGAAGGGAAGTATACCTCAAAGTCTGCATACGCAGAAATCCAGCGAATGATGGATGTCAATCTGGGAGAAACAACCCACCTCGCTAGACTTTGGTCTGCACTTGCCCTGTTGAAGGAATGGTCGTTCATCTGGAGAATGCATCAAAACAGAGTATCTACATTGGATAACCTAATCATGAGAGGGGTCAATGTGGGGAACGATTTGAGCTGCAAAAGATGCCCAATGCAAATTGAGACAATCAATCATCTCTTTTTTGAATGTGAATTTCCAACTGAAATCTGGAAATCGACTTACCTATGGCTAGGAGGAGGAACTGTGATCTTCACCTCCGATCCATAGCAGTGCTTTGAAATACATATGCAGAGGATCAAGCCGAGGGGGGATGAACCATTCTGGAAGCTGGTGTGGTCTTCGGTGATTTTGGAAATCTGGATTTGCCGGAACAAGTTAAGCTTCAAACAAACTCAGGCCACGATATACGAAGCCACCGTTCGGATCAAGCACAAATTGTGGGAAATCGGCAAATCCAAAGGGCTATTCCAAGGGTACACCTTCACAGATTTGGAATGAGAGGCTATGGAGATTCATAGCATAACCTTTGCTGAATGAGGAAGAACGAATCCTCTCACCCTCAATCGTCTCCCTCTTTCCCTCTTTGTAACTTTGTTTTAGCCTGTAAATTCTTTTGTTATTAATGAAAATTAAATTTGACTTGCTAAAAAAGAAAAAAGGAAAAAATGGCCAAATTTGGTATACGGCAACATCTATATATTAAAACGCATCACGAAACGATAGCAGGTACCCTCTTTTCTTCTACATTGTTTGTCGTTTTGCCTCACTCTTCAGTCCACGTGATTTTCCTATCCGAGAGTAATTCACGCGCACGTTAAGTTTTATCTGATTTTTTTATTATTTTTCTTTTGTTTTGGTTTCATGTCTGTACGGGCAAAACGTTGGTTTTCTATTCCCTTTCATTTTGATTATTTTATATTACATTATTATATTATATATTCATTTTCTCTTTCCTTTCTTGGCGCACCACTTATCGTTTGGTGAAACGACAGTCGTTATAATTACCGTGATATCATGTATTTTCATATGACATATGATATCATATAGTTTCGACGTATTTATGATTTAATTATTATTCTTTTCTTTTAATAATTAAGACGGCAATGATAGTATTTCTGCACCTGTAATCATGCGTGAGCCGCATTCTCAGTAAGTGTTTTTTTGTGCCTTGACTTGAAGGCATGGATCATATACTAGTATTGGTTTAAGGTAAATCCCGGAAAGGCTCCTTTCATAGATGTGATCCCTCATTGAAGATGTGAGCCCTAAAATATAAATTGAGAGAAACCGCCAGTATGGAACCCTAACTCCTTCATAAGCGGCGGTGGAATTTCTATATAAACAGGCCCTAGTCTCGATCGATTCTCCTTGAAACATTAACTCCTTCATAAGCGGCGGTGGAATTTTTATATAAACAGGTCCTAGTCTTGATCGATTCCCCTATCGATTTCTCATACGGCGCCTCGCTCTCTACGAATCCTATTACTCCTGAAGCCGAACCCTTTCCGCCTGTCGTTAATCTCTTGCTTATCAAGGTTTGTTCCTTCAACTATTGATCTGGGGGCGATTGATTCCGAGTTCCAGTTGTCGTGAATCGATTCAGGTTTTCCCCTTTGTGAATGTTGGAAATCTGCCGATCTGCATTTAATGGTCAACCCCTCTTCTCCTTCCGGAAGAGGGATTTCGAAGGCGGTCGCTCTCTCTCTTTGCTTCGGATACTTAATGCTGGCCTGGTACTACGGCTGCCTCGGGCTAGACCCATTGTGAACAATTGCGTCGATTCCCTGTTTTTGATTGCGTGAATTTGAGAAATTTACAACCCGTAAAGAAATTCGAGAAATTCCCTGTTTTCGATTGCGTCGATCTTGATTCTACCTTTTCTCATCATCTGAGAAATCGGAGGAAAAAAGGAAGGAAAGAAAGATGTTGCTTATCAAGCAGAAGAAGAATGCCCCACCTGGAAAACGGTTCTTGATTACCGTTACTGTGGTAGGGAGTTCTGGGCCGATTCGGTTTATCGTCAATGAGGATGAACTCGTCAAAGGAGTGATTGGTACTGCGCTGAAATCATATGCTCGCGAAGGGAGGCTACCGGTTCTGGGATCTGATCTGAGTAGCTTCATCCTCTACTGCCCATTTTCGGGCAACGATGCTCTTAATCCATGGGAGACCATCGGATCAGCTGGTGTCCGCAATTTCATGCTGTTCAAGAAACCGCAAGCTGAGAACTCCATTGACGGGCAGAAATCAGCTTCATATACGCACAGGGCAGGTGGAAGCTGGAAGAATTGGTTCAATAAATCCCTCAACCTGAAGATATGTTCACACTGAATTAGGCCGATTAATGTCTTTTGGATTCAATGTATGAAATCAAAGATCATCATTCTTATATGCACGTTTGGAACAAATATTGGTTGCTTGTATATGTACATGCTCCATGCATACATCTGCAAACTTTTGGAAAAAGATCAGATTGTGAAAGTAAAAGATTGTGTTATTTTTGCATCTCGTTCTATCTATTTTGTGATTTATGTAAGAGAGTTCACCATCTTCACTATATAAAATACCAATTACAGAATGAAATTCCATTGACCCAAACAAGGAAGGAAGCTGAACCTTTATTTTCACTGTATTTAAATGATGATGTAAGTGGAAAATAGAGTTTCACTCTAAACCGGAAGAGGGGATTTAATGACCGCATAATGTGCAGTGTTAATGTTTTTTTTTTTTTGATAAGTGTGCAGTGTCAATGTGACATACCGAGCGGTCCATGTAAAAGTATTAATCACCAACTCCTACCGCACTAATTCCATTGTGGCACATGTACACTTGACAATATATGCAGTGGTCACTGCTTCCCTCTAACTGTATGACAAGATTGACGCATAAACGCATCGATCAATCACGACTATTAGACCTCTAAATACAGCAAAATCGAGCAAACTTGTACATTTCCAGCCCATTGGGACAATTTTCTTTTGAAATGCAAACTAATATTATATTATAAATTTTGGGATATTTATAATTTTCAATTTTACAATGGCCCATCTCGGATCCATTTTCCGGCGGCCCATAGCACACAAATTTAGTTACAAGGGCCCAAAAATTGGCTTGGATTATCATTCCAATCAATTAACTCCTGTGTCGAGAGTTTCTTTAGTTGTATCGTGAACAGCCAAAATCGAAAGAGTTCCTTTACCTTCCAAAAGATCTTGTCGATGTGGAATTCTTTTGTCACGAAGATTGAGCAATTTCGCAGTTCCCATATGCACCAGACGAAGGCAACCCAGAAGATTACCCATTGATTCTTGTTCATCGGTGTTGCTTGTTGCTGCAGAATTCATCCATCATTTGTCGAAGGTTGGTTTCAGTCAACTGCATCCAATCACCGATTGCTTCCCATATTTTCTTTGTAATTGCACACTGATGAAATATGTGTTTTTCAGTTTTCGGTGGTGCCTGAGGTGCGTCATCGAAATCACTCCCACAAATTGGACGGTCAATTGGTACCTCTTTGGCTATGATATTGCGATGCCAGAGATTCGATCTTGTGGGTAAACTCTCCTGTAGTATCCTCCACACTAGAATTGCAGCCTTCTTGGGAACTTTTGACTGCCATATCTTTTGCATGATTGTAGCTATTCTGTCATTTGCTTCCTGCATCTGTTCTTCCACAATCAGTCTGTATGATTGTCTGACCGTGTATACCTGTGATTATGCATTCTTAATTTTCCAGGCATCCGCTTGATTTCATTGCATTGAGATTTCTTCGAGCATTGATCACAGGTTTTCTAGATTTTGTTGCTCCCAGTTGTCTAGGTTTCTCTTCCACTGGAAATTCCAGTGCCAATTTTTGTGAATCCATTCTCCCATCTCACTGATGGTCACCTGTTTCCTTGTAGCTTTTTAGTACAGTCTTGGGAACTGATTGGATAGGGTTCGCGATCCAAGCCAGTTATCTTCCCCAAACATTATCCATTTGCCATCTCCAACTGACATGATCCACTGATCATGGAACCATGTTTCGCTGAGTTGAGTTTGTAGGTCCTTCCACCAGGTTGATGTGTAGGTGAGATGTCCCCTGCTTTGATTAGAAGTTGTGTCTGCCCTCAATTCTTTCATGGCTCCCACCTCGAGCTTTCCTTTCCATTCATAGATGGATCTGGTAAGCGTTTTCTAGTATTCTTCCTTTGGATTTAGTAGTAGTGATCCCCATTTTCCGAGCATAGCTTTGTTAAAAGCTTCTAGTTGTCATACTCCGAGACCACCTGCAACTTTAGACAATGTTAGTTTTTTCCAAGCAATCCAATAGGTTTTCCTACACTCTTGTTTTTTCCCCAAAAAAGGCTTTTTGCAGTTTTTCTAGTTTCCTTAGGATTATTTTGGGTGCTCTTAGGTAGGCAAAATACTATGACGGCAGTGCAGGTAACACAGAATTCACGAGCACCATTCTTCCCCCAAACGATAGCATTTTATTCTCCCAGCTTCCCAATCTGTCTTTGAATCTCTCAATCACCGTTGCCATGTTTTACTCTTCTTTCCTGAGGTACCCACGGGCAGACCTAGATAGGTAAAGGGCAGTGTTTCAGTTTTGCAGTTCAGGTAAACTGCCATTGCTTCTAGATTCTCAGTGTCTACGTTCACCCCCAATCAGTTTAGATTTTTCAAAGTTGATACTGAGGCCAGAAACCATTTCAAAGTTTCGTAGGACAACTTTCATACATCTTATATTTTCCACGAAGCTTGAGGAAATAGTATTTTGTCATCTGCAAATTGTAGATGACTTAAGTGTATCTCTTCCTTTCGACGGGGATAATTGACAAATACATAATCAATTCCATTCAATAATTTGTTGAATCTAGCCTTCACCAAAAAAAATGTCATCCGGTTGACTAAATTTATTCATATAGTTAGGTATACCATTTTTTCCATAAAGTTAATCCAATGATTGACAAAATTTAAATTGATATAGAGTCAGTGAATTAATTTAAAGCATATATCTCTATCTACAATTTTAACTGATTCAACGGGATCCAATTGACAAATACATCATCAATTCCATTTAATAAACCTGTCAACCTAAAATTTAGCTTCCTGCCTTTTTTAGGGTTCCATGCAATGCAATCCATCTTCTTATATAATACAACTTCATACAGTGAACAACACAACACACTCCACAAACATACACAGAATCAACCTGTGAGGATGAGACACACAACAGCACAAGCCCTCACTCTCTTCCTCTCTTTGCAGCTCATCTTTTTCCAACAGTTTGCTGATGGATGTTTTGGGTTGGGAGGAAATAAACAGACGGTATTCGTTCAAAACGATCAGCTCCCCGGCCCGATTAGGATACATTGTGCATCAAAGAACGATGATCTGGGATTTCATATGCTGAATCCAACTAATGTTTTCCAATGGAGCTTCTGTCCAAACGTCATCCCGAATACGTTGTTCTTCTGTCATATCTGGTGGGGATCGAAGAACAAAGCATTTGATGTTTACAACTCCGATGTTAATCTATTTATTACAAAACATCACTGGCTTGCGAGGACGGATGGGATATATTATTATAGCGATTTTGATAAAACTCCTGTCAAAAGATATAATTGGGAGATCACCACATAAATTGCAGGATTTTTTTTTGTTCTAGATTCTATGGAGATGTAATAGGGCTTCTCCGCCTTCTTAAGGAGCAAATTTGTTCTTCAATATAATGTTTGCGATCTCTTTGTTGTTGTTTTATTAATGAGTTATGATCCCGATACTTTTCGGTATATGACAATTAATATTACTCATTAAAATGATTTATGTACAATTTTTCTTTTAAAAGCAGTCAATACCTAAATCCAGTCCAATTACAAATTGACAATTTTAAAATACGTCACGCATTGAAATTCTTATTATTTACAAACTTTCATTTTTGTTCTCCCTTTTAATGAAAAAAAAACATACGATATGTCATGCTTATATAATGGAAGTTCCAATCGTGGAACATGAACTCTTCAAGCAAATAATCAAATTGCGTAGAACGAAGATGAGATACACCCCAACACAAGCTCTCACCCTACTGCTACTGCTCTCTCTGCAGCTTGCCATTTTTCAAGGTTTTGCCAATGGATGTTTTTTTGGTTTTCACCCACAGAGGGTACTTGTTCATAATGATCTCCAAGACCAGATTACGGTACATTGTGCATCGAAAAACGATGATCTGGGTTTTCATATGCTGAATTCGGGTGGTTATTTTAGGTGGGAATTCTGCCCGATTTTCTCGAGGACGTTATTCTTTTGTCACATATGGTGGGGATCCAAAGATGTAGCCTTTGATGCTTACAGAGATAAAATAAGTACGAATCGCCAAGTTACGTTTCACTATTGGTCCGTACGAAGCGATGGCATATATTATCACAACGATTTAACACAACATGTTCCCAGTAAAAAACATGATTGGGCGGTCCGAGAATGAAAATGTATGATTTATGATTTGGGATATAGATCCTACTAAGGAATGAGTTTCTCACATTCTATATACTCCAATCAGTAGCAAAGGTTCGAAGAAACGTTGAGCACCACTTGTACGTTGGACGGTCTAGGGACCTCCTATGCGGCCTGAGCTGTCTGGCCACCTAGGCAGCGAGCAGCGTTCAGCCGTCGATAAATTTATTTTATTTTATTTACATATATTAATATAATAAATAAATTTAAATTATTAAAAAACAAAAAATAGTGGCATATGTGATTATGTGAATGCATACAAAAATAATTGAGCAAACACGCAAATCTAAGATTGTTTACCCCGTGCTCATGTACTAAACACTTATCGTCATGTACTGGATATGGGATAAAGGAGGAATAGGGGTACACTCGGTCTCTACTGCATACAAATGCTCTAAGCGCACAAGTAACTCTAAGAATGAGCAACAAAAGAGTCTACAACAGGCTAGCTAGATGTGGGGTACAATTGCACCATTGAGGATACAGTACATGGCATGGAGAGCAATCCGAAACAGGCTGCCAACTATAGACAATATGTTGCAAAGAGGTATCAACATTGGCAAATCAGCAAAAAGATGTATATGGTGCGGTCTGTTACAGGAAACTCTACAACATCTGTTATTCAACTATGAGCATGCCAAGGAAATCTGGAAGAAACTGTACGAGTGGATAGGTCTTGCGGTAAACCAAGAAGAATCCATACTTGCCCACTTTATAGCTCATATGAACACCTTCTCAACTGCAAATGGGAAGGCATGGCAAGCCACACTCTGGTGCCTACGGCGAGAGGACCGAGGCACGGTTTACAGGGGGATCAGAGGAGTCGCCAGAAATATCAACTCAGGTCAAGATTCGCCTACTACAATGGTTAAAGGCGTGAGGAAAAATCCACCAATTGGTTCGTTTTGGGACTTGGGCTAACAACCCAAGATCATGTATGACTATAATCTAATGTGTACATACTGCTAGTTTTTGTGTTTCAGACTAAGAGTGCATGCAAGCAACCTCTTTTATGTGTTCAATTTTGTAATTACATTTACATTAATGGAATCCCTTTCGTACAAAAAAACTATACACTTATCGTCGTTGATGCGAATTCAACGTTGATATAATTAGAGTCATTTTTTTGTGAATCTGTTGTTGGTAGGTGCGAAAGCAGTAGGGACGGACAACATATCGATTGAAGTGTGGAAGTGTTTAGGAGACATAGAAGTTAAGTGGCTAATGACTCTTTTTTACATTATCTTGACGACGGGGAAGAAGCCAGATGAGTGGCGAAGTAGCGACGTAGTTCCACTCAATAAGAACAAATAGGAGGTTCAACGATGTGACAATTATCTGGATATCAAACTCCTAAGTCACACTATGAAATTGTGGGAGAGAGTTATTAAACTTAGACTACAAAGAGAATTGCAAGTGAAGGAGAATCAATTTAGTTTTATGTCAGGGAGGTTGATGATGGAAGCAATCCATATCCTCAGACGACTAATGGAAAAATACCGAGCACGTAAACGGAATCTCCATATGGTATTTATAGATTTAGAGAAGGCATATGCCACTATACCACGAGAGGTTATTTGGGAATGTTTAGATTCTAAGAAGGTCTCATGGTTGTATGTGTGGGCTATACAAGATCTGTATGAGGGGGCGAAGACTAGTGTACGGATCCCAGTATGAGAAACAAAGTATTTTTCAATAAATATAGGATTGCATCAAGGGTCAACATTGAGTCCGTTTTTTTTTGCAGTAATTATGGATGTACTCTCTCAGGATCTACAGGATGAAGTATCATGGTGTATGTTGTTTGCGGACGATATTGT
>JAOYMZ010054777.1:0-13610 GCA_025802335.1 Pinguicula primuliflora
CCCAATTGAACAGTCCAACAAAACCCAAAACTTGCTCACCGATTTCGTGCTCAATCAGCCTCATACACTGAACGATCGACTTCACCACCTTAGGGATCTGATTCTTCGTTCCAAGAGCTTTCCAACGGCACCAAAATCGCAGCAATCGGACCGGTAGATCTCCGGCAAACAGCGGTCAAAGTTCACTGCACATTCCTTCGCGGACAGCAACGGTTTCGATCGATTTTGACAAAATCGAGAACCTTCCCGAAAACAATTGATCACAAAAACATAGGCTTTTGTTCCTCTTTCAATGGGCTTTCAAACGACACCAAGATCATCCCGATCGGAGTCCTCAATCTTCGGCAATTGGCGGTCAAAGTTGCAGTAGCACTGGTCAACGCGGGAGATTTATCAAAAATCGTCCCTTTTTTTTTCTTCAACAAATCTTGTGCCCAAACATCATAAATCTCACATCCCATAACATCAAAATCATCAAATTTTCGATAAATCTTGAACAATAACCCTAGATCTCACAACCAGGTCCCGATACCACTTGTTAGGAAATTCAGAGATTAACGTGAAAGCGGAAAAATAAACGAACAAGGCAACAACACAAGATTTAACATAGTTCGGCCAGAAAGCCTACGTGCACGGGAGAAGAGAAGAATCAATCCACTATAAACAGCGATACAAAGGAGACACAGAGAAAACGTAGAAGGTACACAGGAAAAATCACTCAAACCAGAGAGCCACAACCCAAGAGACACACACGGAAAACCTCTCAAGTCGCCCAGACAAGAGAGCCATAAGCCAAGTCTCACATCTCTCCTTTTCTCTCAACCTAACCTCTTTTTCTTTTCTGCCTCTTTCTCTTTTTAACCCTAATGGTCAAGAGATCTAATATTTATAGAGATGAATTCTAATGCAATTAGAATTCTTACAGGAACTAATAATTCAAGTCAAACTAGGATTTTTAATTACACAAAAATCCCAACACCTGATTAGTGCAACCAAAGCTACCAGACTCTTCTTCTTGAAGCGGGAGTTCAACTACACTGCAGATGCTCTTGAAAAATCAGGGATTTTCAACGATAACTGGAATATTCACCTCTTTGCTAGCACACTGGACTGATTAGTAATGGACATGATCATCGACTCAATGTCTCCAATCTTTGCGCAATCTCCACTTGTTCGGGTGATGGTATTCAACTTACATCTAGTGATAGAATGACTCCAAGACAAACTGGTGTGATCACCCCAATGCACCTAGGGGGGACAGTGGGGGAGGGCTCAATGGCATGCACGCAAGGGGGCGGATGTGGTATTTGGGCCAAATCGCACAATGAAGACTGACCCAATACAGCTACCGGTGGGAGATGGCGCGCAGACTGTGGTTCGAGCTGTGGCTTCTCTTCATGCGACTGTTGCTAATGCTTCTGGGGCTCTTGTTTTGGACAAAGTACCTGTTTTGCTATTTGATCCTCCGTGATCATATTCCTTTTGTAATTATATCGCTTCGAATTCATATGTAATGAAAAACTTATATTAATAAATTTTTTTGACAACTAAATCACATAACTTAAACTCATAGATCAATCCGCATGTGATCGACCTTCCAGTTGTCCAAATCCAAGATCAAATTAAAAAAATATAAGGAATCTTTTCTTATAAGAATAACATAACAATTCGTGATTTTCACAACTCATTAGCTGTATTAATCGAATTCAAGTAGTTTACTTAGTGAGTTAGTACTTATTCAATTTTTTTTATAACTCTACGTATCGAAAAAAGAAAATTAGTCGCATGTTTTCGTTTTTTTGGTAAGTAAAGTGTATATTTATTTGTATTATAATATTTACAGGATTTACAAAACAAGCTTTCTCCTTAATCCCAAAAATAAGGGATTCACATGTTTCTCCGCAAAAGTAGCAAGCGTGTAATTCTCCATCTATATATAAAAACAAAGCAGTACATGTCACCAGCAAAAAACTCAATTTTACGCCATGTCATCTTTGTCACTCGGTTTAAATGACTCCAACTCATTTGCCACGTGAGTTAAATTTCTCCACTTCATCACCAAGAGGTTTTCTCCTACTGAACACCTCACACTACTTTCCTCACAAAATTCCTAATCCAACCTAATCTTCTCAAATGTCCTCTCCAGCGATTTGCTTCAATCTCCAAAATCGAATTCTCCATCTAATAACTCTTGACCCACCAAATCTATATGGTTGATTAGCAGATGGATATGATCCAATCCCTCCGGCATCTGACAGTATATATGAGGGATGCAGTTTCTTCCCCCATTAGGACTGTTCAGCCATATCCGTGCAGTATATACGAGGCTATCAGGTACAATTTTTTTGTCTCACCATTCCGTATTGCTTGACTTACCTCTTGAAATATGAGTTTAGTTAATTTGGTGTGGTTATGGAAAACTCGATTTTTTTGGGCTTAAGAAAGTTGAAGCCAAATTATCCGAATCAATTTACTTCTATCTTTTTTTATGAGATTATATAGGTTGCCGTATTTTTCTGCTGCCCTATTTAAATCCGATTGGATTAAAAGGAGACAAATGACTTGATCATCTGCAAGAGTTTTTTTTGGCTTACGAAAAATGAAGCAAAATGAACCAAATCAATTTACTTCTATCTTTTTAGATGAGATTGTATTGGTTGCCATATTTTTCTGTTGCCATAAGAAGACAAAAGACTTGACCAGGGTTTGGAAATGGACCAAACCAATTTACTTGCGGTTAAATGTATGTTATAACTTTTTTTGGCTTGGTTTAATTGTAACTTATTTGGGTTTTATCAACAACTGGATACCATAATTGTTTTACAATTTTGAAGAAGTATTCATTGCCGGTTGCCACAATATATTTTGATTTGGAGCTCATTCTTCTATTCTTTTCACATTTAGGTGCAATCATATTATTTGCTTGGTCAAAGAATTCCTGTCAATTTGTTAACTCCTACTCTCATCCTCCCATACACCCTCATTCAAGTTCAACCTCATTTCCGTTTCATCACTCTCAAAATTCAATAATATATTTCTCACTTTCCTGCCCTCTTATTGTCTTGTGCAGGACCTAATCTCTAAAGAGCTTCTCGCTATAGGGAGTTAATTCCATGGCCTATATCTATTGGACTCCACTTCTGCTCAGAATTCCTAACCCTTGAGTTCTCCTACAGCATCTGTTCTGTTTCCTTTAAAAACTGTTGATCCACACCTTTTGGCTTGTTTCTCCTCAACTTCGAGAAAATTGTGCTACCGTAAGCAATATGTAGGAAGACGACACCATTCACCAAAGCCAGTGGCTGGTTCGAGCAGACGGTGAACTCGGAAGGTTTGCCATAACATCAATTGGATTCTTTCGACTGTTCTGGCTTCCGAAAATGGCAAATCGTGGAACAATTTCTCATTTCTCGACTTCCGGAAGAACCAAGTGACAATCTGCCAGATTGCGTTCCAGATCCTCTTCTTCCAGGGGTAAGACAATAGGCTCATATGATGCATGTAGTGATTGCGGATTCCGATTACTGCATTTCGTTGTATTTGGAGCCAATCGTAGATTTGATACCAAACTCCACTAGTTCTGGCACATTGTGTAAATAGATGATCTAGTGACTCCAAACTATCTTCACATAGAAGGCAATCTGCAGTGGGCAATTGCATCCCATGCTGGCTTAGATTATCTCGTGTAGGAATACTTGATTGCAGTAACTTCTCACTGAAAGCACATATCTTGTTCAAAATGGTATTATTCCACACAGAGCCTGCTAATTCCATTGCGGCATTTTCTGACCAACTTTGCTGCATCAGGTCTTTATATATGAATGGGGTTGTATAGCTTTGAGCAGCTGCACTATTCCATTTCCAAGAGCCAGCATATTGTTCTTGCTTTGGGACACTGTCAAGAACGTGTACAAGCTCAAAGTACTGGATTAGCTCATTTACATCGTGGCTACGAGTCCAAGATCAGGACCAAGTCAGGGTATCTCCATCGAAAACACCCTTGTTACTCACTATTATATTTTTGTCCACAGCTGTAGCATATAATAGATTAAATTTTGTTGCTAGGCATTGTGTCCCTAGCCAATTGTCATGCCAAAAGCTAGTAGTATCTTCTCTTCCCAATTTTCGCACATATAGTGAGTAAAACCATTCTTGCGGAAGTATATCTTTCACTAGGTCTTGCCACCACGGTGAGGGTTTTCTTCCTCGTTCGTATCTCTAAAAGTTTTTCCTTTCAAGCATCATATCTCCATATCTACCTCTTATGATGTCATAGCATAGGTGCTGAGTGTTGAGAACAGCTTTATAACCCCATTTTCCAATCATTGCAGTATTAAACTTTTCATGATTTCTCACACTCAATCCGCCCTTCTACTTAGGATAATAGATTTTTTTCCAACTCATCTGGGCAATTTTTCTACCACTTGTGCTAGTCTCACCCCACAGAAATTTTCTTTGTATCTGGATCATCTTCTCCGGGATGTCTTTAGAGGGTTTATAGAGGGTCAAGTAATAGGATGGTATAGTGGATAACACAACTTTAATCAGCACTATCTTCCCACCAAAGGAGATATGTTGCAAATCACAAGCCCCCAATCGTGGGTTGGATTCGATACATGTAGTGCTAGTACCCTTAAATTTAGTTTAAATACTAGGATAATACCCGTAGCTGAAGCCACGGTCCGTAATTTAAATATGTTAAATTCAAAATATAAAAATTAAACAATCAAAATAGATAATTATTCAAGTAATATTCGGAATAATTCATTAATGTACTTCACAATTACAATAATACTTCATGATATACAACATTCGTTGTGGCATTTGCACTGTCTTTAGATAATAGAATAATGATTCCGTCAGAGCATGTGAATAATAATACTTCATTGTAGGCTGCGAGCTTGAGGGAGGCGAGACAGGCATGAAAGTGGAAGCCGAGGAATCTGTTTGTCGGGGAAGGAGATGAATAGTAATGCGATGACGGTGCTCAACAGTAGAGAAGAAGATGAATACTAATGGAGAAGAGACGTGTCACTCTCCCAAAAAAATTGTAAAAAAAAAATTAAATACTATTTTCGGTGTGCAGAACTTAATACTTATAATTGAAACGTTATTTTTACATTAAAAAAACATAAAAAAAGTTGAAAAAAGCACTATAAAATTCAATAGCATTTATCAATAAAGCATGTTATGATTTTACACGCTAACAAAGCACAGAGGTCATCTGTAAGATATGGTGGGTCGACTTCAGCACTCCAGTATGTAGCCATTAACAAATGTACTTGCCATTATCACGGATGCTTTGTATCACGTAGTATTGTTATAATCATTTACATTTATAAATCTGTAGTTATTACTAACAATATTAGAGTAAGTATCTACTTTAATTTTTTAATTAGTACCTACATAGTTCACTTACTGAATTTAATACATGCAAATCACGTACAATGGTATTAGCTACGGGTTATAACCTAATTTAATTAAATATTTGATGTTTTGCTTCCTTTCGAAAAATCAGTTGCCTTTCGGACACGGGTATAGCTTAATTATCTGAGATTTGCAGGCGTTTTGTGGCAAAATAAAAGGCCAACTGTAAGTTATTCTTGCAGCCAAAGATGTACATATTATAATTGCGCATAGTGTTTCATCTATGCTCCTTCCATGGTTTGTCATGAAGGAGGTCCATTTCACGACCATTTATCTTGATATTTCTTTTCCAATTTACAGATATGGCAAAATCTAACGTGACAGTTTGATAGAGTGGCTATGCCACTTCATTTGTATGAGTTTACCAGAAAGTTGTTCTACAATAGGCAAGTTTTGTTTTTGCTCTTTCCTATGGTCAACATTTGACTTATCCTAAAGAAAAAGTTTTAGCATAAACTGATGTAAGATTAGCTCTATAAGGTTGGAAAAGATCAATCAAAAGGTCATTAAGAGCAAAAAGTATCCACCAAATGCTAAAAAACAATAAGAAAGATGGTTGTTTCACGGTTAGAAATTTTTTTTTGAAGAATATGAAAGTTGGGTTAAACGGCAAATAAGATCATGGAGAGGTCTTCTTATATATCTAAATATCTCATATTTTTATCGAAGTTTCACATACCTAAAGCACCTCCTCATTCGATCAAACAGAGCATTATATGTAACTGAAAAAAATATTAAACCTGAATGAATATAATGAGAAACTATTAAACCTAAATGAATGTAATCGAACAAAATGAAATTTACTAAATGAACATTACCGATTGAAGTTCAACAACGTCGGTTGAAATAAACAATCCGGACGAAACCAACATTAATAAAAAATAGTAATAAGCTTTAAAAGAAAATTTAATTGAATGACAACAAAATGAAAGTGAATGCTCAAACTTAAATTGCAACCTCAAAGAATTCAAATGGAGCAATGAAGGAAATGGAAGTCACAACATCAATTCTATAGATGGCTTGAGGTCAGAGGGATTGAATCAACTCGGATGATTCCAACGTACCGGGAATTTGGTGAGGAGAGTTCATGAATCAAATGAAAGAACTTTTTCTTTAGATGACTTTAGCCACTATATTACAATTAACAAAGTACATGGATGATGCACATCACTGTTTAGCCACAGACAAACATACATATCCCACGAGTCCGCAAGTGTAAGGACATAAAAGAATCAGTATCCACTGTCTATCCAGATCTTGACAATCCTAGCATATCGACGCCACCCTATCTAACAGAAAGAACGATACTTGCAGCTAAGAATGATGATGTTAGTTGCATAAATGCAGTGGTATTAGATGTTGTCCCTGAAGAAATTATACTTACCTGGCGGCGGAAATATGAAAAGATGAGTATCAGGATTCTAGCGTAATCAATCGCTATCTGAGTGAGTATCTGAACTCACTGAATTCCTCAGGACTGTCTCCGTTTCGAAATATAGCCCATCGAAATGGATTGTGTAATGGTATAAGAATGAGGATTGAAAGATGTGGTAATAACGTTATCAAAACAAGGATTCTTACAAAGGACCGGAAATTTAGAATTCATATCCAAACTTTCACTTATGCCTTCAACAACCGATTTTTCCTTCCACTTGATGAGACGATAATTTTCCATTCGTGCACCATGACCGGTTCATTCATTGGCCAGTTCTCACTTATTTGTTGATACACAGCAACAATATGCTCAATCGTGAGCTCCCACCATTCCTCGGTGTCTTCTATCTGTATTACGGTAACAAAATGTTTTAGCTATTGATTCTTAGAAAATAGCATGAGTGAAAAAGAAGCAATTGTCTGCTAGAAAGTGCACAAAATATTCCCAGATTCAGTGTTTGATACTTCTTCTTAATTGGTATGAAAGCATCATATTTCTGATCGATTTAAAATGATCATGTACTTAAGCATGAAACATGTGTTGAAGCTGGTAAATGGCAACCTAGCACCAGTTAAATGCATTATGAAAAAGTAAACAATAATAAAGCCACAATATAACACAAAATAACCCACCATCATGCCCCATTTTTCATGCATAACACACAAATTGTAAAAACAGGATGCATGGGAGTGACGAAGTGACATTCAATCACTTTATCCAGTTCAACTTGATTTTTTTGCAACTATAGTAAGAAAGCCATCACTCACCCAGTAGCACGAATAAATTGGGTTGATTGTGAAACATATCAGAATTAATGGCCAAAATCTCTAAGAGCTCTCTACAATGGGAAGATGGAACAGGAGGCAGAAAGAATATTGAAGAGCAAATATTCAGAATCTTGTTTGTTTTTGAAACAGTTCGTTAAGAAAACAGTCATTTAGCAAAAAATGACCTGGTCTCGAAAAAATATAATATGGAGTACTTAATTTTTTAACCTTTTATCTGACTTCCGACCTTATGAAAAGGCAGCAAAGACTATGGCTGAAAACGTGTCAAAGATAGTGATCGTGATTAGAGAAATTATCATCCTTAAGCAATTTTCCAGTAGCTATAATTAAAAACATCATAACAATGTACACGTAGAATTGGAGAAATAAACAACACAGAGAGAAAAATGAGGAAATGAATAATCAAATTACATTTTTCTTCCTGATTGAGTAGAAGTAAAATAAAGCTAGAGCTTCCACAGAAGGCCAGAAGGTCCACTGCCCTTTGCCGACTAATGAAATGGAAGGAGGCGATACATATCTGAAAAAAAAAGAATTAAATATCGTGCAAAAAGCATAAAAAGAAAAACTCGTGATTTGCCAATGAAGTACCATCGACAGATCGAGATCTTTGTCATCGAAGGGAGGAAATCCTGTACCACAAAAAACACAATTCTTGAAAACGCGCTCGTCAATCTAATAGGTATTGCTGTGAAGAGGACCAAATAGGGGATTTGGGTTGATTCGCAGAAATAACATCAGGGAAGAGATCGGTGAGATAACAGTGAAGAAGATTGTGCGCGTGAAGGGATAAGGTAAGAAGATACACGAATTGAGAAATAGGGATTCCAATGAGGAAAACCTCCTCTTTGCAACGGAATAAACTCTGGCAACATTTTGAGGTTAGAAGTGTCCAGGTGATGATCGCGTAATTTTGAAGGTGCTGGACAGCTCTGTTTTTATATATAGATAGTGATTTTTTGTAACTGCCGGTCTTTACTTCCATATAAAGAGGATTACAAAGATTAACAAATATACAATTTCACGCTGTTCCAATTTTCTTCTTTTGTTTTATGCACAATTTCTGAGATACAGCACGTTATGAGCAGTACGTATCTTCTTCATATTTGTTAACGCTGGTCTTTCGTGACCCTTTTGTCTAAATTGATCGGCGAGTCGAAGCACCTATTGTGGAGCTTATACCAGAGGAGGATAGGATTGTCCGGCACGTGCTTGATGTCCTTGGCCCATTCAGCACCGCCACCGACAGCGGCCCACTCACCTTGAACCACGTTACCTATAAATCCAACTGGGGAAATCTTATTGTAGAGTATTGTCAAGAAGAATGGCTCGGCCCATTATTCGGGTCTAGGTGCCTTTGAAGAGATATGACACGGCCCTCGCAAGGGTCAACGGGCCGCCCGACCCTCACAGGGGTCAACGAGCTTTAAAAAGAATCGAGCCCACGTGTTGTGGGTCTCGTCGGTGTGGGTACGCATGCGGGGTTGATTTTTGATAGTTAGGTGAATTGTCCTCATTAAAACCTTAGGCCCAAGGTATTTGAGTTCAACTTACCTAACTTATTTATACTTGAATATTCTTAGTTCTTTATCCGGTGTGGGACATTTAACACTCCCCCTCAAGTTCGACTAGACAAGCCCTGTCGGACTTGAACACCCACACCGCATAAACGCAGTGGAACCTGCTCTGATACCATGTTAAGAAGACTGGCTCGGCCCATTATTCGGGCGCGGTGCCTTTGAAGAGATATGGCCCGGCCGGCCCTCGCAAGGGTCAATGAGCCGCCCGGCCCTCACAGGGGTCAATGGGCTTTGAAAAGAATCGAGCCCACGTGTTGTGGGTCTCGTGGGTATGGGTGCGCGAGCGGGGTTGATTTTTGATAGTCAGGTGAATTGCCCTCATTAAAACCTTAGGCCAAAGATATTTGAGTTCAACTCACCTAATTTATTTATACTTGAATATTCTTACTTCTCTATTCGGATCCCGGGACTCAACCTGGAAAAATCCTGTCTTTCGTTGGTATGCATATGGATGTGGTCACTGCCAACCCCACTGATTGGTAATTTGACCCTTTTGCTTTGAGCATCAAGGGAGACAAGCTCAGAGGGCGTGGAACTACAGACTGTTTGGGACATGTTGCCCTAGTAACTGAACTAATGAAAAGGTTGGAGGAGACCAAGCCTATATTAAAGTCCACCATGGTTGCTGTCTTTATTGCTAGTGAAGAGAACTCCTCTATACAAGGAGTGGGCGTGGATGCATTATTCTAGGAAGGATTACTGGACAAATTGAAGCATGGGCCTCTGTTTTGGATTGATACAGCTGATAACCAGCCTTGTATTGGTATTGGTGGTATGATACCATGGAAGTTTCATGTTACTGGAAAGCTTTTTCACAGTGGTCTGGCCCATAAGGCTATCAATCCCTTGGAGCTGGCCATGGTAGCTCTTAAAGAGATCCAACTACGGTTTTACAAGGACTTCCCACCCCATCCAAATGAAAAAGTATATGGATTTGCGACGCCATCCACCATGAAACCAACTCAGTGGAGCTATACTTGAGGTGGTATCAACCAAATTCCAGCAGAGTGTATAATTTCGGGAGATGTTAGGTTGACTCTGTTTTACAGTGTGACTGATGTGATAAAGAAGCTTCAATAGCATGTTGAATACTTGAATGCTAACTAAGAAAAGCTTCAAACAAGAGGGTCTGTTTCGAAATATGCTCTGCCAGATGAGAACCTTATTGGAAGATTTTCCATTAGTTTTGATAAAGCAATGTCTGGAGTGGCTTGCAATCTTGAATCTCGTGGCTTCCATGTATTATGAAAAGCTACTGAAGAAGTGGATGATGGTTGATTGTGAACTTGTTGTTAATCTGTCTACCAGTTGTGATGATGTTCATACGAATGGTGAGATAAACGATTTAAATGAGAGAAACGATGCAGAGTGTTAGACTTTTAGTGGTAAGTAATGATATGGCTGACTAGAGAAAGGTGGAAAGACTTGATCTTTTTGATCTGGATAGAAATAAGACTGATGTTTTTGGTTCCCAATTTAGTGCTAGTGGTATTAAGATACTCATCTGGATAGAGATAAGACGAATGTGAACCCAATTTTGATCTGGAACTGGTATTAAGGGAGTACGACCGCCCGTTCTAACACCGCCTCCTTCGATGCCTTTCCAAATTGTTGAAAATGAGTGCTCTTGGGATAATTTTAAAACGGGCTCTTGCTTGGGTGATAAGGCAGATGGATACGAGGATAGTGGTCATAGAGGCTCTTGGGACCGATGAAGCCGGATCTACAATCAAAAGATGGAACTCGTTAGTTCTTTAAAATCAGAACTGAATAACCAAAATGCAGTGTATAAAATTTGAATTCTGCAGTATGTAATCGTTTTCCGAGAAAGCCACAAGGCTGTCCGATGGCCTTCAGAAACAGAGCCAAATTCCCAGGGACAATATCCAAAATTAGCCGGAAACACTACAACTAGCGCAAGAGATCGTCGGAGACGAATCAGAGTGAGCTTTCAAGAGAGATCAATCAGAGAGTAATCGACAGAGAAGCCGAGAGAGAAAATGGCTCAACGGCCGAGAGAGAGAATGGCTCAATGGCCGAGAGAGAGAATGGCTCAACGGCCGAGAGAGAATGGCTCAACGGCCGAGTGATTAAAGTGAAAAGATGTAATATCTCGTAACCCTAGTTTGGGGTATGTGTAGGAGGGCTTAAACAATTCCAAGGGGCTGCACATAGAAGTGGGCTTCCAAGGCCTAATTTGGCATTTACATCAATATGGGCTCAATTTTCATAATTTCACCGCCCAAATTATTTTGCTCTTATAATCATCATCCGGCCTATATATTTTCGGGACGTGAGAGTGCGTGTGAAGTAAAAAATAAGAGAAGTAAAAATACTCCCTTTTCGGGCCTTAGTTAGGCTAATATGAAATGGGCCTCAACTTAGGCTGGGCATGAGCCCAAAACTCCCAGCAATCTCCACCTTTTTGGGACTAATGACCAAATTCGTGCAAAACAAAGCTAATACACAACAGGATATTCCAAATAGTATTGAAAACTCATAACAACCAGAATACAAAATTACACAAACTTAGTACTGATATAATTTAAAAACAAAAAACAGAACTAAAAGCTCCACCTTAATTGAGGTATATGCATTTAGAAAAATAACACATTTTCATGAAAAGCAACAAATAGAATGCGCAGCGAAAATATATAATCTGCCATTCAGTTTTCCACAAAAGTCATACACATTGTTTTATGCCAAACAATGTGGAACAACAAAGCCTTCACATACAATGACACTGAAACACACACCACTAATATGTATCCCTTCTCAAACCAAAAGAGACATTATACTTTTCCAAAAAATAAAACCAGCCCACGGGAATAATACCACAACCACACAAAACTGTGAAAGAAGGCATATCCTAACAAGTGTAGGTTTTTAACAACACTACTCAAATATAACTAGGCAAAGTACAACCACCAATGAATTTACTTATATGTATTGCATATTTCACATTTACTAGCAATAACTCATAGCATGCATTTAATTACAAACTTACACTTCAATTTAGACCTTAAAGCATCAACTTCTAATCTGAATTTGTTATCATAACCATGTCCAAATTCACATTCAATTTGAGTAGCATAGAGTTCAAAATTTGAGAACTCCACCTCAAGGGTGACCTTGGGAGGGATTTTCCTATCACAAGAGATACTCATAATCACATTCTCAGCACATACATCATCATGTATATTAGGAATTAAGGATAAAAAATCAGATTCTATCTTCACATCATCTAAATGTATTTTTTCACTAACTAAAAAACTATTTTCGAAATTTAGAACTATATCTTCGAAAATTTCATGATGCTTTTCTAAAACGTCAATATATTCAGAACACTCAAACAAAAATTCTCTCAATTCGTCATCAAAGAAGTATTCACTATCAATGACAGATTCAGTTCGAGTTGCCATCTTATATGACCAAATAATAACTCTTCTTAAACTACCAAACTTGTACAATTCTAAAATATAAAAGAGTAATACGCAGCGGAAGATTTTAAAAAAAAAAACTGAACCTCTAAATTATGCAAGAATCAATTTGAACAACTAATGTTGATGCACAATATCAACTTCCAAATGCACTTCACCAGTGGCAAGATAGATTCCAACAGTAGCTAAATAATCAAATATGCACAGGATATTATAGATCAAAAAACCAGTAGCTAGCAACAAGTCAATAAAATCCCAAAAACTGGTAAGGATATGTGTTTTATGTGCCAAATTGTCAAAAAACTCTCCACGATGTAGCTAATAATGCCAATAGACAATTTCAGGATATAACTCATATGACAGAATATCCAAACAAGCAACACTAGCTCAAAACGCAGTAGTCCAAATCTCAAGGCTATATAATGGTGCTTCAGACTAGAAAAAATATCCAATATCAATCCACAATCACAAATATTGACCACACAGACCAAAATGAATGGTTAACCCAATGTAGCTTAGTTTATCGTAAATAATCAAGCAGTATAGTGTAAGCAATAAATGAACTGCAGTATTTTAACCAAAAATTTGAACCAATTATTGCACCAGTGGATTGTAGTGAAATAATCAAATAAATCTCCTTGTAGTATTGTGTTGTATCTGGACCCAAAATTTGATCAACACTGATTATAGATCTGAGTATCCAACTTCCAAATCTCGTGAATACTGTAGGAAAACCGTAGATCCGTGAAACCAGGCTCCGATATCACTCTTGGGACCGATAAAGCCGGATCTACCAGTCAAAGAAAATGAAACTCAGTTAGTTCTTGAAAAACATAACTAAATAATAACAATGTGCAGAAGCGTAAGAAATCGAAATCTGGTAATATAGTCCAGATTTGTTAGCAGATTCTCAGCAGTATGTAGTTCTCTCAAAGGCCGT